>JAZKJV010001882.1:600000-772598 GCA_037367405.1 Ottelia alismoides | reverse complement strand
TATTGGGATGAGGAAGTCAAGTTTGGATTTGGATCTAATGATGCTCGAGGATGGGATAAAATCATTGGAGGCTTCATGAAACCTGAGTGTCAGCAGTATTAGCCTGTATGAGAACTTGGTTCTGATACTAATCTCTTGATATTGACCAAAGTGCCAGGGGTGTGAATAAATAAAAAAATGTTGATCAATGTGCGCCAACTCTTGGTAAAAGCAGTGGAGCTAGCCAAAAATTATACAAGTCAATGAAATTCAAAGAAAAGCTCTCATTCCACCAATTCAAATATCAAAGAGCTTCCATCAAAGGCGAGCGCTCCCAAACTTTTCAAAGTGTCCACTTGGACCACCGCTATTAGGACCAGGAGTGGGGCTTGCACCAAAAAAGGGCTCTGCATCGTAAATGCTACAAGGCTGGGTGTAGAAGGTACGATAGGTACTCAAAAGAGACACACCCTGGTGTACTCCTAGGAAAACAAGTGCAGACGGCTCTAACTTCTCTTGACGGACGCACTGATCAACACCAATAAAATGTATTGCATAAATGGCACTAGAGAGAATCCTTGTTCCAATGAGAGGGAGAGAAGAAATGATACAATCCCATGCCCTCCATTACTGGTCTGCCATCTATATTTTCTAACTCTGACAACTAAAGAGACAATGGACTGAATGCAAGATTTGATTTATTCCCTAGTGTTGAGGATTGGGTCCTTAGGAGATTTTCTCGGACCAAGACTTTGGGTGACGATTTGACTCTACTCTCAGAATCGCAGTCAACACTAAAGTTCATATCCTTTAGATTATATGTACATCAGAGAGAGTCTGGAGAATTAGAGGAATTGGGAACCTCTTGGTTATGGCTGAGTTGAATTCTAGGATTTTAGACCTCTAAAGTCGAGTCGACTTGATCGGATTGGATCCTGAACTCACATGCACAAGGGGGTTAATCCAACTTAGTCATTCTTTTTGATGCTCGAGGATGGGCATAGTTTAAGTATAGGGGGGTGATGAAACTCGATTTCATCATCTTTATTTTCTATTATTAACCCCCTTGCTTAATGTTTTGACAATAAAACTCAGTTAAAGTCCTGTAATTATCATAGTCCTTAATAAATTAAAAAACCACAAAAAAAATGGCAAAACAAAATTCCATGGTATTTTTAGCCATAAAAATACCCTCCAAAATATTTCGAGTCTTTGTTTGATCTCATCTTCAGTTTTGGTCAACATGAAACTTGTAGATCTCGTCAAGATCTACAACTTTCATGTTTTGAGTTTCCTCAAATTCGGCAAAATTAACCCTCAAAAATTAAATATACTCTCTGAATAATCTGATTGGGCCACGTGGCCCAATCTGGGTGAGCCACGTGGCCCGCCACCTTTGTTTATCTGCCTGCTCCCTCAGCCGTCAGATCTCCTCCTGAGATCTAACGGCTCTGCGATATTCACGTACACCGCTTATTCTCACCATCCGATCTCCCGCAGGCTTCATCACAACCACCCGAGCCCGCTTCTTCATCCTTACGCCACGTGGCGACTTGAACACCCTTAGATCACGCATTCATCCAGTCATCTCCACCGTTATCCCCATGGCCATTTTCCAGCCGTTCGATCAGCCTCAAGAAACAATCTCGGCCGCTCGCTTCCGCAATGCCCATCTTACGACACTTGGCGGCATCATTCACCCTCTGATCATACCGCCTTGGATCTAATCTAGGCTGCTGGTGCGCGCCTTCATCACCACCGTTGGATTTCCAGATCCAACGGCCGGACGGTCGTCGTCAACCTCCCGAAACCCCTCTCTCTCCACGATCTCCAGTTCGCGCACGACTCCGCACTTCCCATTTTCTTTAACTTCTCCGATCACTTCTCTCCTCGTCAACCAGCCCAAGACCATCTCCATTCATCCACCATCCTCGCGTCAACTTCGTCAACCCACAAACCCCTCTCCAGTCGTCCCATCTTTCCCTCTAAACCCATGACGCTACCACCAGAATCTCTGAATCCCATCTTTTAATACGCCACCCTCCTCCTCCGATACTCTTGTCCATCTTTACGCGTGGAGCGGCCCAGCCCTCCTCCGCCTCCCCTGTGACAGGGGGAGGCGGAAGGATTGAGAGAAGACGACTGTCTCCCCCGGTGAGGCCCGCCGCCGCCGTCATCGGCGTCGTCGCGGCGCCATCGCGTCCGCTCGAGCTGCTCCGAGTCGCTGCCGGAGTTCAGCGACGACCAGGGCTCTTCATCGGAGTCCGCCCCCAAGCTCCGCTCCGCCCAACCTCCGGTAAGTTCCCTCTTTCTCCTTCGCATTTTTTTTCTCTTCAATGTTTTTACGCAATTAATCCTTCTCCCTCCGTTGATTTCAACCTCCATTAATCACATCATGAGCTCCGCCACGCACCCCCTTTCACGCTACACCCTCAGATCATTTCCTCCCTCCTTCCATATCTACCAACGCCTTCGACCCATCTCCACCGCCGTCCGCAGTGGAGGAGCAACCGAGCTACCATCTTCTTCATCCCCTAGCTCTCGCTTCACGTCACTTCACACGAGCAACTTGCACTGTATGCCTCGGCAAGGCAATTAACCCTGCAAAGACTCTAATTCTTAATGGACAGAGAGCTCACCGGCGAGATGTTGAGCAACTTCATCTCCGACCGTCAGCCATGTCTGGCCAACTCTATCTAGCCCCGCGTGCTCCTACGGGCTTCTGCTTCATCGATCACCTTCCAGAAGCGTCAGGCGAGCATCACCAACACCGGAGGGAAGAGGCGGAGGAAGAGCTCCTCGCCGGAGCTCTGAATCCGCCGCCAGATGCAGAGGAAAATGGAGGAGCAACGACCGTTGGATGCCCCTCTCCGGAGCACATCCAACGGCACAGGACAGCCTACGTCATCAACAAGCAGCCTCTTCCAGGTACCGTTGGATTCTCAAGATCCGACGGTTTTGATGCAGCCACGCCATCCAGAAGCTTCATCTCCAGATGCTGTTGGATCCTCATGATCCAAAGGCTTCGAGCTAGCCACGTGTCAGAGCCAGGGCACCACTGAACCTCGTCGCCCGAGCCTCCAGGCTTGGATGCCCCGAACTGTATCTGAACCTGTACTGAGCCCGAACCAGCGTCCAAGCCTACCTGAAGCTTCATCGAGCCTCTACCGAGCCCAATCCTTCCTCTGAACCTGGGTGGCGCGTGCGTGGCACGTGCCTCCTGGGTTAATTGCAGAGACGCCCTGCCATCTTCACCAATTTGCATCCAGGTCCTGACGCACCTGCGCGCCTGGGGTTATTTGCACTCATGGCCCTACGGGTTTCAATAATTACAGATATGCCCCCGCACGTTTGGTTTATTTACAGAGAAGGACTCGCTCTTTAGTTTTATTACATTTTAGTCCCTCCCAGGGACCTGTTTGTAGTTATCATTTCATGTTTTCTTTAAGTTATGCCCTTGTCTTTCTTCAGCCATATCTTGAGCTACATATGTCCAATTGAGTTGATTTCAGTTTTGTTTTAAACCTGGTTTGATGGTCTTTCTAATGGCATGCTTAATTGTTGTTTTGGACACAATGATTTTTATTTATTATATAGTAGCCTTGTGTCTATTCGAGCTTGAACTGATACCTTACTTAAGATTGTTCATCACATCTGCCTCTTTGATTAAACTTGAAATTAACTCAAGTTTAACTTTGCTCAGCATTTTTACCTAGGGCATATTTTCATAGCATTACATGGCTTTTATTTGCATGATAAAAATAAATAAAAAAATGCACGTTTATTTCTTTAATGCATTATATTGTTGTGTCTCTGCATGAATTTGACCTATATACTACAACTCCGCGCTTAGTTATATAGATGAAAATCCGACTAATATGAGAGAGGCTCGTGTCCTTGAGTTCGACCTTGGTATCTTACCAAGTAAAAAAATCATGACCATCACATTTTGATCGACATATATTTAAATGAGATGGTCTCTTTGATGACCCGAATTGGCCCGACTGCTACGACATTTTCAAGTGCTAATTCAACACTCTCAAAGGGCCGATTTTGAGGTGCATCAGAAATATATATAATTAATTTGATAATTATCATAATTATAACTTAATTCATTTACTTGTTCAATTTTGGAGTCTTGGGATACCCCAAAAATATCACTTTGCAAAAGTGATCGATTTTGGTTTTGGTCTCTTCATAAAAGTTGTAGAGCTCATTTAGAAGAATAACTTTCGTGAAGAAAATTTTTCGATACGAGGTCAGATACTATTTTTTACATATTTATTTTTCGATTTTTGTGGGGTTGACACGTGGCGGCTCATGGAGCTACCACATGTCACCCATTTTTAGCAATTATTTTCGTGTATTTTTATTAAAAATAAAAAAATAAAAAAAAATTTATTAAAAGACTCCAGCAATGTGGCGCTCATCTGGCCGTCCGATCTCGGTCGATCGGACGACCATTGTTCATCTCATTCATCCGTGCACTCTTTCCCCTTTTGCAAGCTCCACCACCGCTTAATCTCGCCACCGCCGCCATCCTTCCATCTACGACCGCGTCCCTTCCGCCTGCGTATCTTGCGACCACTGCCATCCGCTCGATCTCGCTGCCCCCATCATTCCATCTCTGGTGGGGCCTTCACCTGCGAAAGCACCGGAAATCACATCCATTCTCCATCTACGATTTCCGATCACAATCAATCACTGTTGCTTTCCTTGTTTGGGGTCGCCGCCAAATCCAATCATCGCTCCTCTTCGATCCTCTTCCATAGCCGGCCCCGCCCTCGTCTTATTTAACCCCAAGCACCGCCCCTCCTTCAAAATCATCCACCGGTAGCACTACATTCATGGGAGGAGGTTGATGGTGACAGCCCGACCCCCTTCCCCTTATCCTAGCGAGGTTCGAGGGTTTAACCCTCATTGCAGAACGGCCTCCGTGCCTGCTGCTCGTCGCTCCGGTCTGTCGTAGATCATACGACTTCATCGCCTCTAGAAGTTTCTCCAACACCCCCCGTTGACTTCATCGTTATGGACAACACTCCAGCAGACCACGTATCATCTTCGACTCGAGCCATCATCTCCAATGACTTCCACAGGAGCTACGCATCTCCTTCGCCCTTGCTCCATCGACAGCCGCAACGCCACCGCTCCAGTCACTGGTGCCTCCAAGAGGATCAATTCCACAATCGAAGCCACAACATCTCTAGTCGCCGGTACCTCCAAGAGGATCAACTCGACCATCGAAGAACATCATCTCTGTTGTAGTCTTCACCTCAGTTATTTACCGATGACCGCCCCCAGCGATTGAGCTCTGCCTTTTCTCCGTCGGCTGAAGAACATAGGAGAACGAGCGACGTGTGTGCTTTCTAGGGCATATTAAGGAGACACCCCTGAGGGTCCCTCATTTTGCCATAATATCCATCCCATGTGATCAGCACGTGGGAGTGAAAGATTTGCAGTAGAGGCCCCTGAGAAGAAAGATTATTCACAGTCAGTCCTCGCACTCAAGGTTCACGTACCTGGCACATGACCACTTGGTTTTTTGCAGAAAACCCCTCCGAGGTGTAGGTAATTTCCATTTAGCAATACACCTGTGTTCTCCTTTCATTTTGAAACTCTACATGCAGTATTTTTATTATTAAAAAATAACATGATGTTCTTCAATTAATTCTCTACATTTTGGCATAATTGTGATATTTTTGTGATCTGTGATTAAGTAATGATTAAATATTTTGTGGAAAATTGCATATTTTGCCCACTCAATGCGTGGAAATTCATAAGTAATTAATCTTTGCTCTAAAAATTACGGAAAAATCATTGACTCAAGGATTAATTGTGTTTAACATCTAGCCCAAAAGAATTGCATTTGCATTTATAGTTTGCCCTGTAAAAATCATTTTGCCTATTTCGATCTTTAATTTTTAATAGGTTTTAATCTTGTATTTTTGATGTTTAGGATTTTTATGAGTCCATCACCTAGTGATAGATCTTGGATAAATTTCTCTTGAAAATAGTTAGGTTTAATATTTATTATAATTCATTATTGAAATTCGATGTGTTTGCATTAATTAATTCATAAAATATTTATCTTGCATCCAAAAATTCCAAAAAAAATACAGTGCATTCATTTCATCATAATTATCATCTTGGCCAAGTTTCATATTTTCTAGACATCGTTTGATTGATATTCATTTTCTAGTCCCTTAAATTGGCCAAAGTTTCATTTTACACCCCAAACTTGCATTAAAAAAATACAAAAAAATGATCGCCTCAAAAACCGTGCATGAACTTTGATAGACAAATTGCTAGGTTGTTCCTTTGCCTCCTTAAGTTCGACCTTGGGACTTGCCCAAGTAAAATAAACATTAAACCACTTCGAATATAATTGAAAGTTTTGTGGTTATTTCTTGACCGATTCCGATTGCCCGCCTACAACAAAATGACATTAATTTAAACACTCGATAATTCATGCAAATTAACTAGGGCGATCTTTGGACTCGTCAGTGGACACCGATCGATGAGCTCACGAAAATGATCCCACGTCTCATGGAACTGCTCGTTGGGGATCATGGAGAAAATGTTGATAAGAGCTCGTGCTACGTTCGTCCGGCTGGGTGGATAGTACTTGTTCAAGTACTCGGTCCGGAGTTGTTCCGACGAAGTCACATATCTCCTTAAATGCTTCAGCCAGTTGGCTGCTCTATCGGCCAGGAAGAAAGGGAATGCCATCATCTTGATGGTTTCCTCATCCACGTATCTATCATGGATAGTGTTGCGGATCATCTCGAACTCCTACAGATGTAGATGCGGCTCCTCCGTGGCAAGCCCATGGAACTTAAGCAAGAGCTGAATGGTCTGGGGAGGGAGCTTGAAGTCTTCCAAAATCACTGGAAGTTGTATCCATTGGTGTGTAAGGGTTGCACTAGGGTTGTGCAACTCCCTCATTGGCATGGCTGGTAGGACTGGCTCCTGTGGCTCCTCTTTCTGTCCTCTATCTCCTCCTCCAACCTCTGGAATCTCTCCACCACCTACTCGGTGTGTCTCTCCTCTGTCAGCTCGCAATTGTACCATCTCTCTACGCACCTCTGCCATGAAGGCTCCCTAGTCTCTAATCTGCCTATGCATCATCTCCAGGGAGGATAATACGGTGTTGTTGATGGCGCCCTGGTCTAGAACATATGTGGTACTATGGGCCTGTCCATCAGTGCGCTCCTCGTTGCTGGCCATCTTGTGGGTCTCTACAAAGGCAAAAGACCCCAAATCAGGTGCCGTCAAATGAACGAATATCTGTGCTGGTCTATGCTTGGGCACTTCGGGAGTGGAAGAAGGGTGATTGAGGGGGAACATGGTGGAATCGAACTCAGGTTCGGAGATCGGGTCTAGGCTCTCTCGAACCTGTCTAGATGAATGGAGCGGAGTGCTCGAAAGCGGTGCTGCCAAAGGTTACCTAAGGGACCTCTGACCCATCATCGTGATGTGGAAGAAGAGGCAGATGGGATATGGAAACAAACAAGGTCAGAAGTCAAACCCCAATTTCACCTACGCAACGCGAAGCTGATGACCGTGAAGGTTCAGTCGTTTATCTTGTCAATTTTATTTAGGTGATAAGTTAGTCTTACAGAGCAATTAAGCGAGCTGTTGGGAACCCGATGCTCTCGAGAGACTGGCCCAATCCTAAAGCTAGATTTTTCCCAGCCAGTACAAGTTGCGGACCGTTTATCGTCTACCGATCAACTCGCTTTGTTAAGGATATCACGACCCGCTTTATCGGAGACCGGAGCGATCCTAACTGGAGAACGATTAACTCCAAGACCAGTAGTCTAATGAGAGTTCAGGTATGGCTCTAGCCTAGTGCGTGTGTCACTCTCTCGCGCAAGCAAACCGAACAATGAGGGGATGACTCTCCAAGACAGATTTTTAGGTGAGAAGTCTATTAGGATCAGGTTTGATTTACAGTCCCAATTTTATGATTATTTCTTTTTATGGTATTTTTCAATAATAAAAAAAATGCCTAACGAATTTTTCAATCCCCTGATTATTTTAAGTCCAAAAACGGGGGGAGAAGTTAAAAAAGCCGATGCGCGATCAAAACGTATGATGCATGCAAAGTAAGAAAGGCGTACCTAACTCCACCACTCTACATGCAGGGTGATCCATGCATAAATTAAAGACAGAATTTAAACTAATCTAACTTATGCAAGAAGAAAACGACCTTAGATGAGCAATTTCTAATCACGAAGAACAATAGTTAACTGACAAGAGAGAAATCGATGTCCGGTGTGGGATACCAATCGATGTCCACCACAACGGATCCTGCATGCGCTGTATACGGCCTCTAGCGGCACGTGATCTCTCACTTAATCAGATTAAATTTTTATTAATGATTTGTATTAACGTCCAATTACGATCTATAGGTGCAGTCAAGATATTTGGGATTGGGCCTTAATTATTTACATCACAATCAAAGATATTCTTAAATCTAGGGGCCAAATTCTTCGAGAATCAAAGGAAGAAAATGTGAAGAAAACAAAATCGACAAAAAACTACGGTGAGGTCCCTCGAGAACACCGTGCTCGGCGAAACAGACCCTGATATGTGATCAAGTCCAAGCGTCCAAAAGGCCTTGTATTATTACAACAATAATAGAGAGTTTGCTGAAAAGAAACTAACTATGCTAATCTATCAATTATAACCATCTCTGCTCCATCTCCTGCTCCTCCTCGTATGTGGTTCTCCTCCACAGTGTCCTCAGGCAGTTCCTCGTACAAAAAGAGAAACAAAAATGGGTCAGAACACAATTATACAAGATTGGTATCAAAATAAATCAATAGGCTGAAAATCGACTACTAAGCCATGCTCCCCGACAATGATGTCATTTTGATGACTCGCCTCGTGACTCAGGTTAAGGTATTAGATAAATCTCGAGAGGTCGTTGTGACCCAAATTACGAAGCACAATCAACAAGAAAAATAGAAACCACTCAAAAAATAAATCAATCAAAACACATAAGGGAATATCAGCGGTCTCCATTATTTATTTACCTGGTATAATGACTAGGGTCGAACACAAGGAGCACGGAAATGTACGAAGTAGTCAAAAATCAAATAACTAAAAATATATCTTTGTGGTTTTAAATTTGCAAATTGTTTTATATTTTCAAAATGAGAAAACAAATAAAAAGAACAAGGTAAAAACATGCTTTAACACTTTTTATTAAGACTAAAAATACTCAAAATATAGAAACAAAAATGTTTTTATGTTTTTCAAATATTCAGATGTTTCTGGTAATTTTATGGGGGTTTTCCAAATTTTATATGATTTTAAAAAAATTGAATAAGAGCAAAACAGTGAAATAGTGCACAACCAAGACAATATTGCAAGTTAAAAATATCTAAAATGCACTAATGCCTTGGAGAGCAATTTTATGAAAAAGTAAATAAAAATATCTAACTACAGCAACTGGAAACCTATTTTTTTTATTTTTCTACATATTTTAATGATTTTTATATGATTTTTTGGGTTTTTTACTTTTTAGGGTTTTTATAAAAGCTAATGCAACAAAAATGGTACTGATAAGAAATCATACCAAAACAAGCATATATGATTTTTTTTGTATTTTCTAAAATAATTTTTTTATTTTTTAGTATTTTATAAGGGTTTTTTTATTTTTATTAAATACCAAATAAAACTAAATTAATTTACAAAAATTACCATAAATATTACATATTAGCAAGAGAAAACTGTAATTTTTATGGAATTTTTGGAGTTGATTTAGTAACTATTTGATTAAAAATGACACACACAACATACAAGAACGTACTTGCAATTATCCAAAAGTTACAGGCCAAAATACAACATATATAAAAAGCTCTGATCTGAACTTGCAATTTGCCCACTTAATTCACCACATGCTAAAAAATACATGCACATGGGTATATATATCGATAATAAGAAAGTTTTCACTCAAAACGTAACATCTATAAAGCTTAGGGATAAGTCATGCAAATAACCCACAATTCACGTGTACATGCACATATCTCATGTTCAGGAGGACTAAAATGCAAATACTGAAAACAAGAGATCCAAACTGAAAAATGTTTACGCTACAATATTTATTTGCTAGACTTGATAATAAAGCATAAAAACACGGGATAAAAGATGCAAAATACCCTTGTAGGGTATGTGCGGACCACGTGAGGATGCGTGGCGGTCTCTGGAGGAGGCGCGAACGTATGGTTCTGATAACTCGCACCCTCAGATCTGACAGTCCAGAGAATGTTCGCTACGTGTGGTCAGATGCGCCAGGGGGCGTCAGATATAAGGGCTCAAAAGCTGCAACGGTCGGTGACTGGGATGATGTCTGGAGCGAGGGAGGAGATCCGACAGTGGGAAGAGGATCTGGAAGAACACCTCCTCGCTAGACTTCGCTCGAGCAGCGAAGGAGATCCACTGACCCGATTAAAGAGTGAGGAGGTCCACTAGTTTCGTGGAGTCGTGGCCCGTCGGGCTGGGGGTCTAATCGAGCTGGCGACGGTCGGATGGTGGTGGCGATGGTTGGTCACCTTGGGGAGCTCCGCCTGAGCTACTGGGAGCTCGAAAGTGGTTCCTTGCACACAGAGACCTGCAAAGGGGAAAGTGACTTGAGGGTTTTGCTCTGGTCGGGCAATTGCTTGATAAGGAAGGGAGAAGCGTGGGGGAATGGGGGTCGATCTCCGGCGAAGTTGGTAGAGGGAGATCCTAGCCTTAATCTTGACCTGATGGTCGAGCCTAAGGATGATTAGGCTGCAATGTGAAATGGAGCGTTCGTAGCAGATTCGATTGATAAGGATATGAGGGTGAGATGAGGATCCGACGACCAGGGTGGAGCAGATGAACGTGTGACGGTGCAAAATGGAATGAGTGAATCGAACAGGGAAATGAATGGGATATGAGGGATACCTGAAGGTTGGAACGAGTTCCTGAGCTCCAGGCAAAGATGGTCGGCTAGGTTGTGGCCTCGACCAAGCTGTGGAAGGCCAGGAGGCTAGACGCGGTGGTGCTCGCCGGCCACATGAGTGAACTGCGTGAACCACACGACCAAACTCCGCTCCAAGGGTGGCCTCCAGTAGGTGTCACTCAATCAAAGGTGCCTGGGGGTGGAAGAAAGTGCGAGGAACGAGCTAGGGCTGTGGGTAGGCGGATGAGATACTATATAGGATGCTCGAGGGTCTAAAAGGATCGGCAAAAAGCATGAAACCCGAGAGTGATCTGGATCATCCAAGGGACATGCGAAGATGTCAGATGTACGAGGTTTATCAAGAACAAATTTCGAGGCAAACTGAGCTCGGAGTGGGCTGGAGAAAGTCGAGAAGTGAGTCCGGTGAACAAGGTTGGGTCAGGTCAAGGCTGGAAGAGGGCGTTGACCCGCGGTCAACATCTGATCCCGACCAATCAGAAAAAGGAATTTACAAAATATTTATAAAATCAATGAAAAATAGTAAATGACTTCAAAATAAAAAGTGTATAAAATAAAAAAAAATATTATTTTTCAAACTATTTTTCCGTGATTTGTGATTATTTTTATGAAAATAAGTTAATCTATATACAATATATAGTATTATATACAGGTATAATATACCTATGTATTTTATACAGTTATTTTTATTTTGTTATTTTTACAAAATACCCCAATTTTGTATTTAATTTATTTACAACATAATTTTTGGAGTATAAAAAAATTTTTATTTTAGTTTTATTATTTATTTACGTGTATGGAATAAATAGGGAAAGAGACCTATATACATGCATTTTGTACATGTGAGAAAGGTTTTCATTTTTATTTAATTCTTTTTATTTTTATTTTGTTTTTGTTTTATTTTTAGAAATATATACAAGGAGGTAATAATAATATTTTATTTTTGTTTTGTCAGAAATAATTATTTGCATATATAAGTACTATGTGCAACATAGAGTAGGCCCTATCTCTCTCTATTTATTTTCTTTGGCGATCAGGTCAAGGATTGACCTTCTCTTGGGGTTAGGGTCAGTCTGTATTTATTCTAAATACCTCCTTCCTTTTTCTTTTCCTTTATTCTTTTATTTTTGCTCAAATACATTCTAATTATACAATGTTAACACATGCATGCTGAATGCTAACTTATTATATTTACACCTATGTACATGATGATTTGCTAAGATAAATAGCTAAAAATAAAAGAATAAAGAGTGAGAATCAGGGATTCATCACTAGGTCATGGTATTCTTGAATGATGAAACATGGCACTTTTGTGTATTGACACATGTACTGTATGTATAACGACACGTGTCCCATGATTTGCCTCCAATTGTACTTTTGCTAATGATACTTAATTATTGCTAATCACGATAATTTGTATCATTCATGCTTAGTTACTTTTAATGACATGATTATGGTCTAATGAGCACAAATCTGTAACATCCCGGGCTCTAGACGAGTCCTTTATTGGGGATTATTCGCCTCTTCAACATGTTGGGCTTGGGCCCAACTGGAGTCCTCATTCACAACCCAAAATTCTTAAGCCCCGATTCACTACTAGTAGCTTCTACTATTTATAAGTTGCTACCACACTTCCAAATTACTAGATGTGGTACTATGTTTAATGTGCACAAAATCAAGAGAACTTTTTAAAGTCATAACAGTTCAAGATGGTCTCTGATTTACACGAAACAAGTTTCATTGTAATCGTTTCATCAAGACGAATCTATTTATTGTGTCAAACATAATGTGTGAATACTATCAATCCAAAATTTCTTTGAAATAACACTGCTTACATTCAGAGACATAGTATATATAGTGATATTCTACAAAGCTCACAAACTACTTAAAACATGCATTACAAAAATGCTAATCATTAACTATTTAGAAAATAGCTTGGTAAGCTTAAGCTAACCAGTTACTCTATTTTTGAGAGATTGCGCCATCTTTTTATGTACTTGCATATCTCCTAGTAACAATGCTTACATCCAATGTGAATGTTGCATCTTATGCAACCGATACTCAATCTTGTTAAAGCAGTTCTAGTGTCTTTGACATTACAACTCAATAATTATTATAACCAGTAGAAAGATCTATTATCCATATCAGAATACTCTTATATCTGGAGATCTTTATCTCCTTATACTAAGACACAAACTTATGTCTTGTAAGGCATCTATAGTTAAGACCTTTTAAATAACTATCTATAAAGTCTTATGTTTTTGAATATAAGACTTTGTAATCACTATCTCAAAAGTCTTGTCATCTTAGAAGGTGTTTTATTACTGCAATTTTAGTGTTTTATCTCCATAGTAGGACTGGTGATATTTTACTACTCCAAGTACATGGCAGTCATCTAGCCTTTTGTACACATCTAGCATACACTGAGCTTCCCATAGCCGATGCACTATGGTATGTAGCTTTGGTATTCACATCCTCAACTCTTTGAGGTGCTATCCCTTTAGATAGGTCAGTACCATATCTTAAGGGAAAGAAGCTTTCTTGGGAGTTTTCCAAAAATGAAATATGTCCAAGGTGTATCACTAATATGTTGGTCCCAATGCCCTCTTATCTTTGCTTCTGAATAACTTAAAAACTAAGATTTAAGCAGTATCCTTCAGATCTTTCATCTCAAGATACAGAACAACTGGATTAAAACATTTATTATCATCCTTATATGATTCCAAATGATTAGGATTTTATCTACATTTCGCACGATGAATACAATGGCACTCCCACTAAGATTCACAATGTTCTTCAAGATTTTATAGGAAATTATAACCTTTATAACTTCAACAGATCTGATGTTCCAATTACAAGAAGCCTATCTAAGCACATAGATGGAGTTCATCAGCTTTCACATCTTTCTTTCCTCAACTATGAAGCTTTGGGGCTACTTCATATGAATATTCTCATTGAGGTATTCATTGACGAATGCAATCTTGACTTCCATCTCCCAGATGTCATAGTCAAGTTGTGTAGCTTTAGTTAGCAATATTTTGATGGTTTTAAGCATGGTCACTGATGTGGAATTTTCATCACAAGCAATTTCTTCTCTTCTTGTGTAGCTCTTAGCTACGAATCGTGTTTTGAAGGTCTCTACCTTCTCACCAGGTTCCCTCTTTCTCTTGAAGATCCATTTGCACCCAATGGGTTTGACCCCTATAGGTGGATCCTTGAGGGTCCATACATAATAATTGTATATGAAGTCTACATCCGACTTTATTGATAACATCCATCTTTCCATGCCATGATCTTCAGAAGCTTCAACATATGAAGTTCGATTATTGTCAGATTTCTCTGACATATGGAATCCATACCCTCTAGGTGGTCTTACCACCCTCAAACTTATTTGAAGAGGTATGAGTGTTTTATCTTTAATTATCCTTTTAGTTTCCGATTCTACGAACCTCATTATCTTTTTAGGATTCAACGAGTCCCTTTACTTAATTCTTATCTTAATTCTCAAGAAAGTCATCCTATTAGAATCATATTCTTAAATATGAAATCTTTTAAGGATCTCAAGCTCATAAAGTAGGTATCCATTACCATCCTTTATATTCATAGTGAAGTATCACTCTCAAGTGCAATATTCCAACATTCTTGCGTCCGTGTTATATCACGGACCAAGTAATCCTTAAATCCTCCAGTGTCTGACAGTAAGCTTGGTTCTTAACCATAGCTCACGAGGAGTTTTGGATTCATATGGAATATATGAAGGATATATATTGCAGTCTCTACTACATATATACCTGGAAACTAAGAGATAATTATACTAAGTGTCATCATTGATCAGATCATGTTTAACATGATCTAATTGCATCTCTTTACAACTATATTGAGATGAGGTGTATTAGGAGGAGTGAGATAGGAGTGATATTCCTTTCTTCATGAGGTATTCCTTGAATTTATCTAATAGGTACTTGCTACATTGGTTAGATCAAATTCATTTCATCATCCTTCTAACTTTGGTTCTTAACCAAAATTGTGAAATCTTTGAACATTTCAAAGGTTTCTAATGTGAAAGGAAGAAATCTCATGACACAAAAATCTTTAATAGATATCACATACCATTACTGTTTATTATGATACACATGGTCCACATACATCAATATGTATGAGAACTAGAATACCTATGAATCGTATATCATTCCCAGAGAAGGGTGTATCAGACATTTTGCTTTGAATAACTATTCATAACTATGTAAATTTTGAACCTTCAGACAATCTGAAGTTCTATATCTTACTAGTCTATTTATCTTTTCTATAGACATATGTCCAAGGCTTGATGCTAGATCATTGTCAAATGATCTTTATCCTCCTTTTGATCCTCTAAGTTTTAATTTTTCAATATTTATAAGGTTAATGAACCATTCATTAATTTTGTAATTTAATAGAGTCCTCTAGATGTTAGATTACTATCTGAAATATATACATCATAACTTGTTATGATATGTCTATTCTAGAATGCATGTTTATTTCAAACATTTAGAAATAAATAATGAATGTATTCTAATATCTTGGTCATAGAGACATTCTTTAAGCATCAGGGCTCTCCCACTGAAAATATGTAGTCTATCTATCCAATTGAGATTGTTGCAACAATTGCATCAACGTCCTTGTGGATGACTATTAAACCATAAGATCAAATTTTCTAGTCTTCTAAAAGCATATGCAACCAATTACAAGTGTTATTAGAAGAATGAGGTACAATTAATAGACTTTGACATTATCAAATAAGCAAGTCAATTTCAATGATTACATGCAGACGTATAATATGCCTATGCACTATCCGAGTCCTTCTCTAAGGATGCTAGATAGTCTAGATAGTCATACCATCAATACATCAATTAGTTGCAATATTGGCATTTATCCAAATCTTTGGATGTCATATGTTTGGAAATTACAGAAGTATAATCAACTCTTTGACTTTCCTTCTCACTTGGGTCAGACCCATGCTTCCACTACACTTCATCTATAAATAATCATTACTTAAAACAAAGGATCTCTTATGTTGAACTCAAAAGATTTCAATATAAGAGTATTTCGACATTATATATGCTTCATTCAATTCATACAATATGAATATTATGAAGCTTCATGAAAGACTAGGATATAGATGGTAGAATGATGACACTCATCACATCTACATCCATCTTAACTCTTAAAGACTTTGATTCAGGTAGGTACTCAAAAAATTTGAGTACATAATCTCTTATCGAGCCACCATTATGCATCCTGTAGTGAACCATGTCATTCAGGATTAAATGTCAAGAAAACTTATGTATGTCAAAATATATTCTTAGATTTTATAAGTATTTTCTATAATTATGATCATCATTTACATGATACTTCAAAAGCATATTCGATGAGAGATCAAGACTATAGAGACATACAAACCCAATGTTTGTCTATTTAATGTCATTCCTCATTATTATGAGAAAACTTACACATTGCAACCACATGCATTTTGTGCCCAATTACTAGTACAATATCTTGATCATGGATCCAATCCATGGTATATTATTGGTTATTATTGAGTATAGTTTTGAGTGGATTTAATGTAGGTTATATGAAATAAGATAATTTGCATAATACATATAGTTTGATTAAGGATTTTATATTAAAGTTGACTTGTGTTGTCAACTCTGAAAGTTCATTCCCTTATTCACTTTCAAAGTAAGAGACATACTTACCATTATATCTCAAGCAAGATCTGGTATCTCCTTCTTACCTTTGTTACATCCCAATTATATGGGAAACTGCAACTCAGATAATAAGAAATAGAAACTCATTCTGCCTTGCAAGTCTAACTTGCATCTCCCAGTTTGGTCTTTAACACCCAATCCCACCACCATTAAGGTGATGTTGACCTATTAGTAATTGAATCAACTATCAACATTAATAGAACTTGTTATGCACAATCCAATATCACCCCAATAATATGAGGAACCAATATTGAGGTTACTACACATATGACCTTACTCTTTCAAGAAGCAAGAGGCCATGTACGCTTGTATGTAGGAGCTGTCACTTCAGACATGTGTCTCTAGCATACAATCCATGACGACAGAATCCTTGGCCTTGACGAAAGACCATGGATGCCATTTATATGATTCTTCGTATCAAATTTAAATTTTAATTAGTTATTGTGAATCATATTTACATAATTAATTCTTTCATGGGAATTACAACTCCATTACTAAGAGAGTGTTTATTTTAATTGGATCTAATTAATTTAATAATATTAAATTAATTATCAATCCAATTCAACCAAAAATATGCATTATCTTGTACTTTAATAATTAGAGTACAAGTCGCCTTACTCATATTATTCTTTCCTCAAAAATGGATCCGGCCAACACACTCGAGTTATGATGGGAGGGAGCATTTCCTTGACTTGCAAGGCGCTAATTAAGAAACCAAGCCTGCATACTCAAACTAGACACCTTCACCATTCCAATTGAGAACAACACAAAATAATGTCATTGTATTTGTGGTTTTATCTATCAACTTTGGTCACCGACATTATACCATATATAGTAATCGCTCAGAAATATTAGGCATCTTAAAACACTTTTCAGATTCTAAATTTCTGAGCATATCAAGCAACCATGCTCTTGGTTTTGCGTGTAAATGTTGTCGTACAACTATTGTTGGATAAACTAGGAATTTGTCATGAAACATAAATTCAATGGCCATTGATTTTTAATAAATTATTTTCACAAATATTAAGCATCAATTTAAGCTGGGAATTCATAATTTATATGATTTACATTGAATGATAAACACATTACACAAGAAGACTTGATGATCCAATTATCATCCAACCCATCGCCACTAAATATGGAATATCTAGAGCAAACGGAGTTACAATCGCATGAAATAACTTTGAGAAGTTTGTTGGTTTGATTCTGTACTTAATTAAAGTATTTTAATGTTTCATGATGGAAAAATAGTAAGCAGAAATCATTTCTTACAAATCCATGAATACATGCAAAAACAATTTCGTAGCGAGAACTCTTTGAATTTTCATTGGACTTTTGGTGACAACAATAGGCTACTAGAGTAACTAGTCACACTAGTTGCTCGGGGCAACAGAAATTACAACTTTCAAATGGATGAAACCACATGATTCAAAAACACATCTCGAATTGTTTCATCAAGATCATAAATTGGTTCAAAGGAATACTTCTTGTAGTGCGGTTGCGATCATTAATATCTAAAGTAAGAGATTTTACTATCTCAAGTCCTATCCAATAAAGGTCGCACTTGCGGACGTGTGGTGATGAATCTCAGATTCATCACTCTAAATCTCATTAAGTAAGCTCAAATCCCTCAAAATCATCAGCATTTCTGCATCTATCGACATAATTAGCATTCATGCATGTTTTCATAAGAATTGCATTTTTTCTCTTTTTTTGCACAAATAAGAAGCCAAAAATCCCAAATAAAATTGACCTGTAAATAGCCTAACTTCCCTGATTTTTAACTAATTCATGCTAACTCCGAATGTCTCAAAACTACCTCCACTGTGTACATATCACTAAAAGAATAAAGAAAAAATACAAAAAAAATCACTAACCCAAATAAATGGACCAAAAACCCAAAACCTAGTTTCAAGATTTCCGGACTAAAACCCTCATATCTTCCTCATCCAGTGTCCTTTTAATCCAATTCACTTTTGAACTAATGTACATTCAATGACCTCCAAAACAAGACCAAGTTCAAGTGAATCAGAGCTCATATGTGAAAGTAGGGTTTTGGGCCTCTTTTGTACATTTTGTATTTTAGCTGATTTTGACCTATTATTTTATGTATATAATTAACCTATTTTAGTTTATTTCTTTTTCATTTGTCTTCTTTGATGAAAGTTTTATTAAAACGCACAAAAATCCAAATCCAAGCATGAAATCAAAGAAACAAATTAGGTCCGAGTCTTTACAAACTACCTGTACAAATTTGGTCTTTTTCATGTTTTATTTTATTTCTTCTTTTTCTTAATTAAAAAAAATAGATTAATGTGTAAATATTTATTTTTGATTTTATCATATTTTTTCTGGATTTTTATATGGTCTAAAAGTGACAAAAAATTATAAAACACAAAATCAAGGTATTCTATGTACATGGGATACCACAAAAATATCACTTTGTGCAATTGATCGATTTTGGTTTTGATGTCTTCATGAAAGTTGTAGATCTCATCGAGACGAGCAATTCTCGTAAGAAACATTTTCGATCCAAGGTTGTTTTCTATTTATTTTGGATTTTACAAAGTTTTTATTTGTTAATTTTTGTGGTGCAGACACGTGGTAGCTCCTGGAGCTGCTCGTGCCAACCTTTTTTCGAATTTTCATTAATTCGTTTTTATTAAAAAAAATTAAAATGACCCTGCACGTGCGGAGCACGTGCCTTCCGCGCACGTGCCTAGCACGTGCCACACCTCTTCCCCGAATTCGCCGCCACGCGTCAACCATCTGGGCCATCCGATCTTTGGGCGATCGGATGGCCCAGGGACCATCTTCATCCTCCGATTCCTTCGCCACCCACGATCCCCAAAATCCCCGCCATCGATCTTACCTCGCCATGACCACCTTTGAATCCCAACGATTTCGTCGCAATCTTGAGCCGTCGGCGGCATCTTAGATCTCTAGATCAATCCCCCCAAATCTCGCTCCGCCGCCTCTCAATCTGACTCTTCAAATCTCCAATCATCGCTGACCTACTACCTTCCATCGCCGACCATCTCCATCATCCTATAAAACTTACGCTGCCCGGACCAAAGCCCCCATCCGCCGCTTATCCTCTTCCGGTAGTGAAAGCCAAGGTCGGCGTGATCTGAGGGCCCCAAGCCCCTCGTCGCAGCAATGCCCAGGCAGCTGCTCTGCTCCAGCTGTACACCACCGTCAAGCCCCTCCACATACCCCTCCTCCTCCTCCCCTTCGCCTCGCATCTCCCGAACATCGTCCCTCCCCTGATCGACATCTCCCAACCGCCACAATCGATCTCCATCTATTCATCTTCTCCGTCAACAATCAAACGCTCACCTTCAACTACGTCGAGCCCTTAATAAACATCAACACCTATCGCCTCCGACAACTAGATGTGTCATCATCAGAGCCCCTATCCTCCAAATACTTCAAGCTAAGATGCCACACCTGCTCCTTCCGGCCTTTCTCCGTTTCACCATGCGTCTCCGGTGGAGCCGGCCCTCCTCCACCTTGGCCTGCGACATCCGGCTGCTCCACCTCTCCTTCGACGACACTCGGTCGTGTGTCGACCAACGCCTGCCGTCCGATCACAACGGCTCAAGATCTGACCGTCTAGAGATGCCAAGACCTCCATCGTCGGATCGACTGTCATCAACGGTGCAGATCGAGTCACCAGCCTCAGATCCAGTCCTGAGCCTCAGAGCAAGGACGAGACATTATATATCGACACGTGGAGTCTCACGCCAACCCTCCTGCCCGAGCCTGCCACCGTACGTGATCTGCACGTACGCCACAGAAGAATTGCAGAAGCGCCCCTGGAGAATCCCCAATTCGCGTAGAAGAAGCCCACCGACTAGAGGGCGTGTGCCATGCATGTGGCCCTCTAGCAAAATTGCAACAGACCCCCCCAAATATTCTGGTAATTGCACCTACATCCATCTAATACATTTTAAATTTACATTATTTATTGTAATTGCAGTCATACCCCTATCTTACCCCTTGGTTTTGAATAGCTATATGAAATTATTTTTATCATCGAAAATTAGCATGATGTTCGTCAATTAATTCTCTACTATTTGACATATTATGGACTTTTCTGTGATCATTGAGTAATTAATAATTAATTATTCTGTAGAAAACTACATACTTTACCCAGTTTGTGCTTTAATTTTCATAGTTGATTAATCGTTGCTCTAAAAATTCCCGAAAAATCGTAGATTGTAGAAGCAATTGTGATTAACATTGTTTCCAAAAAGAATTGCATTTGAATGCATATTTTGCTATAAATAAAAATCATTTTGCATATTTCGATTTTTTATTTTTAATAGGTATTAAATCTCACATTTTCGAAGTTTAGGTTTTTCTTAGATCCGTTACCTAGTGATAGATTAGATAATTTTATTCCTTGATAATAATTACGTTTATTATTTATTATAATTAAATATTGAAATCACTCTTTTTGCATTTAAAAATTAAAAAGAAATTCATCTTGCATCCAAAAACTCCAAAAAAATTACAATACATTCATTTCATCATAGTTTGCATCGTGGCCATGTTTCATATTTTTCGGACATTGTTTGATTGACATTTACATTATAGTCCCAAAAATAGCTTGAATTTGCATTTTGCATCCTTTATTGCATTAAAATACAAAAAAAAGATCGCCTTGAAAATCGCGCAGGAACTTTGATAGATATAATTCTAGGTTGTTCCTTTGCCTCCTTGTATTCGACCTTGGGACTTGCCCAAGTAAAATAAAGATAAAACCACATGATTAAAAAATGAATAAATATTTGTGGTTTTTTTCTTTACCGATTCCGATTGTTGCTTACAGCGAAATGACACATTAATTTCTAAGCGAACGATAATTCAAGCTTCTTAACACACGTAATTTTTGAATCGTCAGATGGCGCCGTTGCCAGGGAGGCAAATGGCTTAGTTTTGTGTTTTGAAAATTTTCTTTCGGTTTTCCGCATTCGGGTAATCTGACCCCCGAATTGTTCATTGTAAATTCCATTTTTTCCTACATTTATTTTATTTTATTTTTCAGCATTATTTCTCTTATTTTATTTTTGATTTATTTTTTAGTCACTATCTTACATTTTGTCTCTTATTTTTTGCGAGGTACCCGGCGTACGTGGAGCGGTTTTTCATGAACCGGCGCATCTTCACCGACTTCCGAAAAAACCACAATTAATTTAAGATCGAGTCGAGTCGTGAGAAAGTGTAGAGTCTAGGATTTTAATTTCTGCAAATTTTAAATTTATGTAATTAATTTCTCATTTATAGCGGTGTCTGTTTGGACTCTCGCGTGTGTAAAAGACTTTGAACTCTTTCTGTGGTGTGTTGTGGCCTGTTTCACTCTCCGATGAGGGTGGGGCCTGACTTGAGTGGCGTTTAGGATAGACCTGCACATATGTCTTTTAAAGCATTTTAAATTTTTGATTGTGCTCATAGGATCTAAGGCCACACTGCACTTTAATTGAGACGCACATTAGATCGTTCAATTTAACCAAATTTAACCCAATTCTTTCTTGCTAATAGAACTTTCTGATTAGGTACGGTTTTTATCAGCTTGCATCCATATAGACTAATCTTTCAATTCTATATTGCATCCCACATGAAGATTGCGAGAATTCACTGTAAGTCTTCTAACTAATCATACATCATTGATTTTCGCGTGCATCAACTTTTCCTGAACTTGTTTTTCTTTTTTTATCACACACTTCTAAAGGAAATTGGGACTGGACGGTAGTCGTGCATTTGTGCTCATATAAATTCTTCAGTGATCACCTAATTAAAATTGGGACTGCTAAATATAGCCAATCTTAATAACCCATAAAATCAAGAATTCTTGCGGGAGAGCAACCCCGACATTGTATGCTTTATCTTGCAGTGAGGAGAGAGAGTCACACTAGGATAGAGCCAAGCCTGGATTTTCATATTGACTACTAATTCTAGCAAAAACGATTAGCTACTTCTCAGTGAGGATCTAACGGGTAGCTGGTAAACGGTCCAAATTTCCTTAGCAGAGTGGGTGGTTTAGAGGACACTGCGTAAGGCCCTGTCCTCAAGTAAAGGGTAGCCGTTCTACGGTCCTTACTTACTCCCATATTGGCTGAAAGTAGGTGCAACTAGTTGTAAGAATTTGGGACAGTCGGTAGGGAAATACAAGCACCTAACAGCTCGTTTAAACGGCTTGCAAGATTTGTATTCTCACAAATTAAAACGGACAAGATAATTGGTTGAACCCTCACGGCCTTCATTGAGTGAGTTGGTGAAACAAACCTTTGTATTGTGTTTGAATTGTGCGTAGAAACTAGATAATCGAATATTGCACACTTGTGCCTAGATCATGAACCTTAAACCTCTTGTTGATATGTTGAAATCGAGAATGAAAGATTGTGGTAATTCACGTTCAGATTCCGCGAACCCTTCTCTAACTGCCACAAACTTTCCAATCTCAAAGGTTCGGAGTCACTCTTACTCAGGACCACCTTGGGTTCATGGACACCTTTCCCGTGAATCCTCCTCTTATGATTCTTTCATCTTCTTGGAAGGAGGTCAATCCCATACTCTTTCTTTATCTCCTGATCACATCGAGGAAGACTCTCATCTCGATAACTCTGATTCTGATTCTTTAAAGTCTGTTGACCCTAATTTCTCACATTCTGAAGGTGAAAAGAAGAAGACAAAGAAGATGCCTCCCAAGTTGCCTCCCAGAAAAGACCATGAAGAAGAACCCAATGAAGATCCAATACAGATGATTTTTGCAATATTAGCTACATCTGAGCAGCAACATCTTTTACTGAGAGAGCAGCTAGAGCAGTTGAATGCTGGAGGAGAACCGCCAATGGAAGCCGCATACAGTCGTGGGCAGTATAGAGTGAGGAATTATTTGCAACCAGCTCAGCCAGATATTAACTATGAACTGAAGCCACATTTCCTAAGTCAATTACCACAATTCCATGGTAATGCGACTGAAGAGCCATATAAATTTTTGCGAGACTTGGAGCTAATATGTTCTAATCTGAGGCACCCACAAGTCAGCCAGGACTACATTCGTCTCACTGCACTACCTTTCGCCTTGAAAGGGAAGATTACTGGGTGAAGAACTTAGGAGTGACTGTAACCACTTATGACTGGTTCAAGAACCTATTCTTGAAGAAATTCTACCCTTTGAGTCAGACCAACCAAATGAGGACCCGCATCATCAGTTTCTCTGAGCTGCCTAATGAACCACTCTGTGATGCTTGGGATAGATTTAAAGATCTGCTATAGAAGTGTCCCTGCCATGACCTAGATAACAACATCTTTGTTCAGTCACTCTACTCTGGCCTCAACTACGAGACTCAAGGGTTAGTCAGCGCTGCCTGTAGAGGCAATTATACATCGCGAGGAGCTGAGATCGTCTCGAAAGTATTGGAGATGATGATAGAGACAAGCCGCTCACAGATCGTCAGTAGAGCATATAATGATTCCCTGAATATCTTTCAAGCCAAAGGAGGAAAGCAAACTGTTGCAGAGATAGCAGAGGATTTGATTCCGAACATGAACATCATCGCCGATAAATTGACAGTTGTGGATCAAATTCATAAGAGGATGAACGACATCGACAACAGGATTTCCCAATTTCCGAAGCAAATGGAGGAGCTCACTAAGAAGGTATCCAAGATGGGGATGCCTACTGCACCTATGGTTCCGATCTATCGTGTACATCATGTCTAGGAGCAGCCAGGATCAGGACAACATCAACCATGGGTTCAGGATCAATCCTATGCCCAACCTTCCTAGCAGTCACCTCCACCAGCCGAGACTGTTGAAGAAGCCCCACCTCTGACATTTGAAGTGAATGGCATTTGGTACACTCAAGAAACTACCTGACTGGGTAATATGGGGGACCGTCAGCCTTACCAACATCCGCCCACTTTCTATAATGGCGCATTTCCATCAGCTCCATAGCACACTCAGAACACTACATCATTCCAACATCCGAAGCAGCAGCGGCAGCCGTATAACTGCTAGAACCAACCTCAGCAATACCGCCAGCAATATCAAGCTCCAAAATAATCAACTCAACCATCCAACCCTCTAGAAGAACTAGTAGATATCCAGAGACAGATGCTCGAGGAAATTCACAACTTTCGAAATGAGCTACAAGATCTACGGGTTGATGTCAATCGTCTGTCCCGTTGGAATGATGAACAGACAGCCCCGGCTATAATCATTCCCACCCAAGTTCAAGATAACCCTAATAGCTTGAACAGATCTCAATCTTCCCAATACAATGGCCAAGTATACTATCTAGATTTTTCCACATTTGAACATGAGATCCTTTCGTTTGATAATATCAATGCTATGTCACTTAGGAGCAGAAGGACCGTGGTCATACCTGACCGGGCACGGGAATTGGATCATGAAGACTCGAAAGATCAATCGGAGGATGCTTCCGAGAATGAAAAAGAAGGACACCTGAAGATCCCAGCACGCGAGAAGGTAAAAGCATCTATAGAGTCTGCAGAGGACCTTGAACCTCTAGTTGCTGCAAAAATACCTTTGTCACCTTTTCAGCAACCTGATTTTGATCATTATCAGAAAACTAATGATTGTAATAAGAACTCCATTTCTAATAAAGATGCTCTTATTTATGATTCTGGCTCTCTGTCTCCTGTCTCAAATGCTTCCATTACTTTCCCCAATGCTCTTAAGAAAGGAAAATAAGAGAAAAACATTCAAGGTGACCCAGAAATGGAACGGTTCTGCCAGCAAAATATCACAGTCAAAGTACCCTTTGATCAATATGTGTCCAGCAATCCAGCATTTCAAAAGTACTTGAAGGTGAAATGCACTCCCACCAGGACTCGTACAAAGAAACCAAGTCAATTTGCAGAGACTCATATCTTGATAGTTGCCACTACCAAATGTGTCAAAAATCAGCACTTACCAAGAAAGAAAAGGGATCTGGGTGCTCATTATGTGGAGAGTCGTATTGGCGGCATTGCATTCACACACACACACTTCTCGACAATGATTCTTCCATTAATCTTCTACCCTTATCCTTATATTACAGATTGGAGTTAGGTCCTCTTTAAATGCCATTATCTCTACTCCAATTTGCTGAAAATTCAACTAAAAGATCTAAGGAAGAAGTGAAAAATGTAATCATCGTGATTGAGGGTATGGAATACAAAGTGGACTTCACTATCCTTGATATGGAGACCCCAAACCATTGGAAGGATACCAAATCATTCTTCGAATACCATTCTTAAGAACCGCTAAAGTCGTGTTCGATTATGGTACCAGAATGATGAAATTCCACTCTCCAGGCGGAGAAGTGGACTTGGAGATGAAACAAACAAAGTGGCAAAGACCAGAATCCGAATCCACCACTGAATATACCAAAACATCAGAATGCAATCTCATCAGCACTACTGGGCCGTGGGACCAACAGCCAGACATTCAGATTGAAAGCACCTCATCAGAAGAAGAAACAGTGCGCAGTGCAGTTTGCGAGATGTTGACAAAACTATCTAGACACCCAGATGCCTATAACCTTGCTTACACAGAAATCCTTTCGGATTTGTCAGCCCCATCTTCTTCGGGACAATCAAGAAATATCGACGATGAGTCGGACACGGCTTTGCCTGAATTACCGCACTACTTTAGGGATCCGACTCACCTTTATTTTGAATTAGTAGCTAGCACATCACAGAGTGATTCACCGCCAACTGAAACTGAGCCTGATGCAAAAGTCGTTCAGCCAGACTTAATTGATGATTCAGATTTGCCAGAGCTAAAACCACTACCTTACACACTGAAGTATGCATTTCTTAATGGACCCAAAGAGAAATTTGTTGTGATCATTAGCTCATCATTAACCATGGACCAGGAATCTAGATTACTCGAAGTCCTTGAGAGAAATCAAAAAGCCATCAGTTGAACTGTGTCGGATCTCGTAGGAATCAACCCCGCTCTCTGCTCGCACCAAATTTATGTTGAGGATAACGCAAGGCCTTCACATGAATTTCAGATAAGATTAAACCCCAATCTTCAGGAAGTAGTTAAGAAAGAGATAGAGAAATGGTGCAAAGCAAGGTTTCTATACCCCATTTCTGGCTCCAAGTGGGTGTCCCCCCTTCATGTCGTCCTGAAGAAGTCGGGAATCCAAATGGTCACCAACGAGGAAGGGGTAGAGATCACGACCCGAGTACCCACGTCGTGGCACGTATGTGTCACAAGGTGCTTGAATGCTGCGACCAAGAAAGATTACTTTTCACGACCATTTATTGATCAAATTTTGGAGAGACCTGCATGGAAAGCATTCTTCTGTTTTCTTGATGGGTACTCTGGCTACAATCAAGTAGCTATCGCTCTCGAGGATCAGGAAAAGAAGACATTTACATGTCCCTTCAGTACCTATGCATTCAAGCGGATGCCATTCGGGCTTTGTAATGCCCCATGCACATTTCAGCAGTGCATGATTGCCGTATTTGCTGAAATGGTTGGTGATTTCCTGGAAGTCTTCATGGATGACTTCTCGGTTCATAGTGATGCATTTGATACATGTTTAGCGCACTTGGACCGAGTCCTCCAGAGATGCAGGGAGGTTAATTTGGTACTCTCCGGGGAGAAAAGTCACTTTATAGTGACAGAGGGTATCGTGTTGGGGCACGTCATCTCCAAAAATGGAATGGAGGTCGACCCTGCCAAGGTGGATGTGATCAAGAAACTTGAGCCACCAACCAACGTCAAGTCAGTGAGGTCTTTCTTAGGGCATGTTGGATTTTATAGAAGGTTTATCCCTGATTTTTCAAAGATCGCCTGCCCACTGACTGAGCTCTTAGGAAAAGACACCAAGTTTATTGTTAATCACAAATGTTTAGAGGCATTCGAGCTCCTGAAAAAGAAAATATGTGAATCGCCGATATTACAAGCTCCCGACTGGTCTCTTCCCTTTGAGATCATGACTGATGCATCGGATTTTGCTGTCGGAGCAGTACTTGGACAAAGAAGAGAGGGGATTCCTTATGCGATTCACTATGCGAGCAAAGTATTGGATCCTGCATAGAGAAATTATACGGTAACTGAAAAGGAAATGCTCGCGGTTGTTTGGGCCCTTGAAAAATTCAGATCATACATATTAGGCTCCAAGGTGACAATTTTCACTGATCATACGGCAATATGATATCTTATGGATAAGAAGGATGCCAAAGCATGACTTTTGAGATGGATCATATTAATCCAGGAATTTTTTTTGGAGATCAAGGATAAACCTGGAATAAAGAATGTTGTTGTTGATCACCTTTCCTGAATTGAGCAAAATGATTATCCTGACACTGAACCAATTAAGGAGACTTTTCCAGACGAATCTGTTTGCACTATTGATTCAACCCCATGGTATTCCAACATCGTGGACTATCTTGTCTCCAAGAAGGTTCTCTTTGGTTGGACCAAGAGAATGATTGATTGATTGAAGTCGGATTAGAGAAAATACCATTGGGACGATCCTTTCCTTTTCTATGAAGGATCGGCTTGCATCTGGCGAAGATGTATTCCTCCGTAGGAATATCAGAGTGTTCTCACACATTATCATTCTCTCGAGGTTGGAGGACACCATTCGGGAAAGAGAACTGCGTACAAGGTACTCTAATGTGGATTTTACTAGCAGACCTTATTTTGAGATGCTAATGATTTTGTACGGTCATGCCCGATTTGTCAAAGAATGGGAGGGAATGTTGGATATAGAGATGAAATGCCCATGCAACCAATGATTTTCTGTGATGTTTTCGATTCATGGGGGATTGATTTTATGGATCCTTTTCCTAATAGCAATGGATTTGAGTACATCTTGTTAGCGGTTGATTATTTATCAAGATGGGTAGAGGCTATTCCAACCTGAACCGCAGATAGCAAAATCTTCTGTAAGTTTATTAAGGATAATATTATTGCAAGATTCAGATATCAAAAGTCTTGATTTCAGATGGAGGTAGCCACTTTGTGAATAAGGAAATGAGATCTTTGGCTAAGGATTATAAATTTGAGCATAGAATAGCCAACCAATATCATCCACAATCTAATGGCATGGCAGAGGTTTCTAATAGAGAGATGAAGGGTATTCTTCAGAAGTTGTTTCATCCATATAGGAAGAACTGGTCGAAACTGTTGGACCAGGTTCTGCGGGCCTATAGGACAACCTACAAGACCCCACTCGGTACTTCACCTTTTAGGATGATCTATGAAAAGCCATGCCATCTACCCACAGAGTTCATTCACAAATCAGAATGGGCGATCAAAAAGCTGAATAGGAGTTGTCACCTTGCGAAATTATGCCGAGATTTAAATCTGAATGAGCTAATTGAAATCCGAAATCGGACGTACGACAACAATATATTCTATAAGGACAAGGTCAAGTGATGGCATGATAGACACATTCAAGATAAAACCTTTGTCCCTGGGCAGAAAGTGTGGTTATTTAATGCTCGGTTGAAGATTTTTCACGGGAAAGTAAAATCAAAATGGACGGATCCCTACATTGTCATCGATGTGTATACCAATGGAAGTGTGGATATTGCTGAACTCAAAGATGATGCACAACCTTTCTCAATGAATGGACAATTGCTGAAGCCATATATAGAATCATCCAAAGAGCAGACAGTTCAAGTTGAGGTCATCTACTTCACGCAGAGCGAGAACATTGAATATTCGTCAGATCATTCCCATCCTCCCTCCCGACCACATCGATCTCCTTGTATAGCTTCTTCCTCTATTTAGGCCAAGGCCTAAGTATGGGGGACCGATGCCATCTGTACATACCATCCTTCTCCTATCTCCTGATCACCTCACTTCCACTCTTCATCTATACTTAGGCTGACCAGAGCCTAAGTACATGTGGAAACCGACGCTCACCTGTATATATTCTCTTCATTAACATATCTCGACCGCTTCATTTTTTTCGCTCTTCTTCTATACTTAGACTGTTCACAATCTAAGTATAAGGGGGTGGACCTATGTATCTTGTTCTTTTTCTTTTCCGTTTTCACTCTCTTATGCTTAGCCCGAGCTATGTCTTCTTTACACTTCTTGTGCTCTGAGGACACAACACTTGCTAAATATAGGGGGGTCTGTATATATATACTATGTATATATTTTAGCCATATCTCGTACTTTTACGTAAGTTTATGTGTATTTACGGGATGGGTAACTACCTGTAAAGAACACAAAAAGAAAAAACAAAAAGAGTTTTGCTACTAACACTGACGGGGCCCAAATTTTTTAAAAAGTCTTCTTATTCATTTTTGCAAACAAAATCACAAAAAAAAATCCCTTGCATAAAAAATTCAAAAAAATATTTCTGCATTTCACACACCTGCACTCCATCCAGCATTTCATTCATTTGCATCTGCGAAAAGTCGTTGGGTTCTGAACCGAGTTATGAGCAGAAACCGAGAGTGGTCTGGACTTGACCTTAATCCACCTAATTTTCAAAGGAACTTCACGGAGAAATAGGATTTCAGAAGCTTCAGATCTTTGACTTAATTCTTTAAGTTCCACATGACAATGTGTTGCATTTGACTCTTAGTGTCTAACCTGGTCTCTTCATTCTGGGTACAACTCTGGAATAGGAAATTAATGTGTACTCTCGCACTATGCACTTAACTCAACTCAAACGGGATGTTGGAAGACTGTGTGAGTTTCATTTCTGGTAGCGTGGAAATCTGAAGACCGGAGTATGGGTTGAAATAAAGCTTCTGAAAAGAGATGGACGACTGGGTTCAATTTCTTTCTAAGACCCCAAAAAATGTACGGAAACAAAAATATTCAATATCCGTAGGGGTACAACAAGATCCAAGTAGAACCGCCAAAAATTCCAAATACAAAGAAGCCACTACCAAATAAATATCTGACTATAAAGGTCCAAGCTTCAAAGAAAACCCGCAGATCTTGGTGGAGACTCGGCTACACTAGCCAGCTTCACAAGGAGAGGTGACTACACTGGCCACCCTCCAGTTCTTTTCTCCTTCTTATAACTTCTCCCCCAATTCGATTGTGAACACAACATGACAGACCTTAGAAGGAAATACCTGACTCCCAGAGGATGAGTTACTGGAGAGGAGATGAGCATGGTAGTCTGGTATTCTGGATGGGAAGAGCTAAAACATTTCACACACATGAGTCGATTGTTCAATGTTCATAGGGTATGCTTTGGGAAAATGATTGATCTAAGATGACTTCTGAGCCCAAACTATGACAATGATGTGTAGAACTTGAAGGCTGTCGATTTTAAAATTCTAGTTTCATTTTCACCTTCAGCTCATGGTCTTGGTATGGAACCCAATCTCTTTCACCTCATGGCATTTCTTTTTGATTCTCAGGGACGAGCATGGTTTAAGTATAGAGGATGATGAATCTTAGATTCATCACTCTAAATCTTATTTATTAAGCTCAAATCCCTCAAAATCATCAGCATTTCTGCATCTATTCGGCATAATTAGCATTCATGCATGTTTTCATCAGAATTGCATTTTATCTCTTATTTTTGCACAAATAAGAAGCCAAAAATCACAAACTAAAATTGACCTGTAAATAGCCTAACTTCCCTGATTTTTAACTAATTCATGCTAACTCCAAATGACCAAAAACTACTCCACTGTGTACATATCACTAACAAGAATAAATAAAAAATACAAAATAAATCATTAACCCAAATAAATGGACCAAAAACCCAAAACCTAGTTTCAGGATTTCCAGACTAAAAGCCTCATATCTTCCTCATCTAGTGTCCGTTTTATTCCTACTCACTTTTGAACTAATTTACATTCAATTACCTTCAAAACAAGACCAAGTTCAAGTGAATCAGAGCTCATATGTGAAAGTTGGATTTTAGGCCTCTTTTGTATATTTTGTATTTTAGCTGATTTTGACCTATTATTTTATGTATATAATTAACCTATTTTAATTTATTTCTTTTTCATTGGTCTTCTTTGATGAAAGTTTTATTAAAACACGTAAAAATCCATATCAGAATTGAGCTTGAAATCAAAGAAACAAATTGGGTCCGAGTCTTTAATAATTTGGTCTTTTTCATGTTTTATTTTATTTCTTCTTTTTCTGAATTAATAAAAATCCAAAAAAATAGATTAATGTGTAATTTTTTTTATTTTATCTTGTTTTTTCCGGATTTTTATCTAGTTTAAAAATGACGAAAAAAACTATAAAACACAAAATCAAGGTATTCTATGTACATGGGATACAACAAAAATATCACTTTGTGCAATTGATCGGTTTTGATTTTGATGTCTTCATGAAAGTTGTAGATCTCATCGAGACGAGTAATTCTTGTGAAGAAACGTTTTCGATCCGAGGCCATTTGCTACTTATTTTGGATATACAAAGTTTTTATTTGTCAATTTTTGTGGTGTTGACATGTGGCAGCTCCTGGAGCCGCCACGTGTCAGCATTTTTTCGAATTTTCATTAATTCTTTTTTATTAAAAAAATTAAAATGACCCCGCACGTGTGGGGCACGTGTCTTCCGCGCACGTGCCCAGCACATGTCGCGCCTCTTCCCCCAAATTGTCGCCACACGTCAACCATCTGGGCCATCCGATCTTCGGGCGATCGAATGGCCTAGGGACCGTCTTCCTCCTCCGATTCCTCCACCGCCCGCGATCCCCGAAATCCCCGCAAGCGGTCTCGCCTCACCATCGCCACCTTCGAATCCCAGCGATTTCGCCACAATCTTACGTCGTCGGCCACATCTCAGATCTCCATATCAACCCCCCAAATGTTAGCCATGCGAGCTCGAGGCGAACCATTCTTACAATAAATGTTATTGTAATAAATATGTTTTATCAATAAATGTTATTGGTTGTTTCACTCCCTTTCTGAAATTAAGTGAATGAATGCACTATAAGGTCCCTCTGTACAATTAGGGTTATGTACCATGGCCATCTTGATAATCATATAGATGCTGATTCATTAGATAAATCATAGAGGCTGGTGCTTGGATGAATATCTAATGGGTTACAATAAATGTTATTGTAAATGTTATTGTAATAAATATGTTTTATCAATAAATGTTATTGGTTGTTTCACTCCCTTTCTGAAATTAAGTGAATGAATGCACTATAAAGTCCCTCTATACAATTAGGGTTATGTACCATGGCCATCTTGATAATCATATAGATGTTGATTCATTAGAGGCTGGTGCTTGGATGAATATCTAATGGGTTAGATAGAGGACTCATCAAGCATCGTCAAATGATTATTAAGAGATAATCTCCAGCCTGAGTATGAGATGGAAATCCTTTCTCACATATGTTGATATCCGACCGACCTCTTGATGCAGGTCCTCTGCAAGGGAATAGTGATTCGGAGGTGTCAGATTATTTACATCAAAGAGTTGACTCAGCAAGATCGAGATAACCTAAGTCCTATGTTGAATACTGTCACAGCATAGCACACATCCTCTGACCAGAGACAGATGTGTTACTATATGTCTGAGTATGTACATTTGGCAGACCATTAGGTTGATGACCTAACCAAGGTCTATACACCGATGAGCTAGTGTGCATATAAGGGCATATGAGTAATACGATCTCTCAAAGGGATCATACAGGTTCACTTATGAACCGGAAGACATGAGCTCACTCATGAGGTATTGGGACCGATCAAATTCCATGCATGGTCGTCATGCTTTGGAAGCATGATAAGAATTTGAAGGTATGATATATGCTTTGGGAAAGCATATGATTGATACTGAATCCCAATGACCAAGATTGAGAAACTTGGTGATCAAACCCTGAAGAAGACAATGTAAAACTGATCTTCATCTTCAGGTTGATCATTGGTCTTCCAGTATGCAGGATGTGCATGTATTGGGAATACCTGAGGGTGATGTGATCATAAACAATTGTATAACCATGATGCTTCCAGTCTGAGGGAGTGATGAAACAGGTCTGGATTTTACTGACTCCTCTCAGTAGAGAAGTAACTTGATCTTAGTCCAAGTGTTGGATATTGATCTGAATGTGATTCAGATGTAATGAGAAGATTATGTATATGGATTTGATTTAATCAAGCATCTGTGGGAGGTCCGTTAGATCTGGATTTGAGATGAGATCTCAACATCCAAGTCACTATACGTGGAACAATACAATCGCCCTGCCCTTATCTCCAAGTATCTGCGGAGAAAGCACATTATTCTTGAAGAAGTTCAGGAATAATTCCTATGATGAATTTTGTATCCAAGCAAGAAGGTCTTGATAATTACATGAGATTTAATTATCAAGCATAATATGAATGTGATTTATATTGTGAGAATGATTATCCAAGATAATTAAATGTGATTTAATTATCAAGGATAAGCAGATCGTGGATAGTGTTATCCATAATATCTGTGTATATTATAAATGTGATTTATAATATATAACAGAGAGAGAGAGATTTTTGTAAATAGCATATGTTAATTAATAATTTGGATTGGATTTACATTAATTATTTAATTGGAAATGTAATTTACAAATTAGTTTGGGTTGTGAATATGATTCACATATTTTTCAATGGCATGATTGAAATATTCACAAATTAATTTGGAATTAATTTGATGGATATTATTGCAATAAAAGTTATTGCAATTTATTAAGAAATAATAGGATAAAATAAAAAGGAGACAAATCACCACCAAAAGGGGTGGCGTCACCAATGACTTAGTCATAGGTGACGCCCCCTATTTTTTAGGGGTGATTTGTTGTCTCCCTTTTTGTTATCTTGTTATCTCTTAATAATTAATTTATGTTAAAATTAATTTGTGTTGATAATAATGCAACATATATTTAATTTGATATAAATTAATATTGTTGGTTTTTAACCAACAACAATCATGGTCGTTGATTGATGCATGGATCAACCTAGCCGTTGGATCTATGTATGCCATTGATTGAGATCCATTGGATCCCAAACTAATATATAAGGAGGGCAACCTAGCTCTTGAGAGCACAACATTAACACAACACAAGAGTAGATGCCTACTCTTCCTCTCTCTCTCTCTCATTCTCGTCCTCTCTCTTCCTCTCTCTAAGGTGGTCGTCCATCTATGTGTTGAGAGAGAGAGAGAGAGAGAGAGCTTCTCGCCTTCTCCTTTGACTACTCGAGGATCTCCATCTTCTTTGGGGATGCTTGCTATAGAGGAAGACGACATATTTCGTTGGATGAAATCAGGGGATTCGAAGCTTGGATCTTTGTCGAGGATTGCGGTAGTCACGTGTCTCATCATCGCGCCCGCAAGTGTTGTCTTCATGGATCGGACTTGAGACAGGAGGATCTCTTGCTTTAGAGATCTTGTGATCGCAATGCTTCGGGAGGTATTTCTAATACTTTGTGGTTTGATGAAACGATCCAAGAAACGTTCTTGTGATCATGTGGTTTCATCACATGTTTTAAAATTTTTAAATTCTGTTGCACCTTACGACTAGTGCAACTAGTTGCCTTGATCGCAAAAGATGTGATCGTCACGCTTCCGTGATGCGCTTGAGGATTCACAATATCCTTCACCAAATCTCGCTCCGCCGCCTCCCGATCCGATCTCTTCAAATCTTTAATCATCGCCGACCTACTACCTTCCATCGCCATCCATCTCCATCATCCTATAAAACCTATGCCGCCCCGACCAAAGCCCCCATCTACCGTTTATCCCCTTCCGGTAGTGACAGCGAAGGTCGGCGTGATCCTAGGGCCCCAAGCCCCTCGTCGCAGCAACGCCCATGTAGCTTCTCTGCTCCTGCCGTACACCGTCGTCGAGCCCCTCAAGGTACCCCTCCTCCTCCTCCTCCTCCGCTTTTCCTAACATCTCTTGAACATCGTCCCTCCCCCGATCGACATCTCCCAATCGCCACAATCGATCTCCATCTATTCATCTTCTCCGTCAGTTATCCAATGCTCACCTTCAACTATGTCGCACACTTCATCAACGTCAACGCCTATCGCCTCTGACAACTAGTTGTGTCATCGTCAGAGCCCCTATACTCCAGATGCTTCAAGCTACGACGCCGCGCCTGCTCCTTCCGGTCTTTCTCCGTTTCACCACGCATCTCCGGTGGAGCCGGCCCTCCACAGCATCACCTTCGTCTCCGCTCCTCCGGCCCTCCTCCACCTTGGCCAGTGACATCCGACTACTCTGCCTCTCCTACGACGACCCTCGGCCGTGTGTCGACCAACGCCTACCATTCGATCACAAAGGCTCAAGATCCGACCATCCAGACACGCCAAGACCTCCATTGTTAGATCGATTGTCATCAACGGTGCAGATCGAGTCACTATCCTCGGATCTAGTCTTGAGCCTCGGAGCAAGGCCGAGGCACGATATATCGACACGTGGAGGCTCACGCCAACCATCCTGCCCGAGCCTGCCACCGCACGTGATCTACACGTATACCACAAAAGAATTGCAGAAGTGCCCATAGAGAATCCCTAATTCGCGTAGAAGACGCCCACCGACTAGAGGGCACGTGCCATGCACGTGCCCCTCTGGCGAAAATGCAACAACCCCCCCAAAGCTCCTGGTAATCGCATCTAGGTCCCTCTACTGCATTTTATATTTACATTATTTATTGTAATTGCAGTCATACTGTTGTCTTTCCCCTTGGTTTTGAATAGCTACATGACATTATTTTTATCATCCAAAAATAGAATGATGTTCGTCGATTAATTCTCTAATGTTTGACATATTATGGACATTTCTGTGATGGTTAATTAATAATTAATTATTTTGTGGAAAATTGCATACTTTGCCTTGTTTCTGCTTTGATTTTCATAATTGATTATCCGTTGCTCTAAAAATTCCCAAAAAAACACAAATTATAGAAGTAATTGTTGTTAACATTATGCCCAAAAAGAATTGCATTTGCATGCATAATTGCCATATAAAAATCATTTTGCATTTTTTAATTTTAGTTTTTTAATAGGTATTAAAACTCACATTTTCGAAGTTTAGGATTTTTCTGAGATCCGTTACCTAGTGATAGATCTTAGATAATTTTATCCCTTGAAAATAATTAGGTTTAATTATTATTATAATTAAATATTGAAATTCACTCTGTTTGCATTTAAAAATTCATCTTGCATCCAAAAATTCCAAAAAAATACATTGTACTCATTTATCATAATTTGCATCGTGGCCAAGTTTCGTATTTTTTGGATATTGTTTGATTGACATTTACATTTTAGTCCCTAAAATAGGCTGAATTTGCATTTTGCATCCTTTATTGCTTTAAAAATTACAAAAAAAAAACCACCTCGAAAACCACACACGAACTTTGATAGACATAATTCTAGGTTGTTCCATTGCCTCCTTGTGTTCGACATTGGGACTTGCCCAAGTAAAATAAACAAAAAACCACGTGATTAAAAATTGAATAAATATTTGTGGTTATTTTCTTGACCGATTCCGATTGTCGTCTACAACGAAACGACACATTAATTTCTAAGCGAACGATAATTCAAGCTTCGTAACACGTGAAATTTTTGAATCGTCACGTGGATGGGACGCGTGCTTCCTGCAATCAAAGTTTAGATCCAAGCGAGGAGTCTCTTGATTTTGTATCATGAAATCCGATGCCTTCTTCATGAGCTGAGCACACCAAAGAAGATGGAGGAGATCCTTGAGCAGTCGATTCGATAGCACAACTTTGTCACAATGATTGTGGTCTTCTCCAGGTCAACAAATGGACGGCCACATCTTGAGAGAGAGAGAGAGAGTTGGCGTGTAGAGAGAGAGATAGAGAGAGAGAGAGACTTGTTGCTCTTCTTAATGTTGTTGTCTTGTGCAAAATAAAAAGGTTAGATCTACCCTTTCTTTTATATTAAATTGGATGGTGGACATGCACTCCTAATTCAAATCATTGGTTGAGATTTTGTTGCAAAAATTTGCAACAATAATTAATTTAATTTAAAAGAAGACAAATATGTTGTAAAGAGTATTAAGATATTTAGTTTTAATTAAATCAAGAATCCCCCAAATGAAATAGGATTAGAGAGCCTCCTTCCATGTATGGGGAAAGGAGATATCCTCATTCCCCTTTAACATGATAGAAAACCACCTTAATTGGACAGAGAAAATCACTTTCCAATCCTTATGTAATCTTATAACATTAAGTCTTATTTCATGGAATCTTTTGTCAGCAAAATATCACCAAATAATTATTGCAAAATATTTGTGATAACTAGAAATAAAACCATTGATAATTATGAATCAAAGTCATCCACCCAAAAAAATGTAAATTACATTTACAATTAATTAGACAATGTGAATCCAATTCACATCAATATTTAATTTGTAAATTTTATTTACAATTAACTCTCTCTAATATACTATAAATAACATTTATAATATTTATGATTATTATGGATAGTAATATCACATCTTCGATAATTAAATCATATTTAGTTATGATAGATAACTCTTCTTATATGCCCAAATAATATGAATCACATCATATTATTCATAATAATTAAATCACATTTTCATTTTTTCCTTTATGCTCAGATACATTATCAATAATAGAATTATTCTTGAAATCTTTCAAGAATAATGTGCTTTCTCCGCAGATTGTTGGAAATATGAACAGTACGATTGTACGTTCTACGTATAGTGACTTGGATATTGAGATCGTATCTCAAATCCAGATCTCAGGAACTTCTCAAAGATGTTTGGTTAAATCAAAGGCATAAATCTCATCTTATCATTGCATCTGTATCGTATTCAGATCAATGTCCAACATTTGGACCAAGATTAGATTATTTCTCTACAGAGAGGAGTCACTAAAATCCAAACCTATTTCGTCACTCCCTAGGAATGGAAGCGCCGTGGTTATACAATCATCTCTGATGATATCACCCTCGACTATTCCTAATTCCTGTACATCTTGTATAGTGAATGACCTAGAATAAACCCAGAGTTTTAGATAATTTTTAGACTGTCTTCTTTCGGATTTTATCATTTTGTTTCTCATTCTATCATTGGGATTTGGTATTTATCATATACTTTCCAAAAGCATATATCATACCTAGGTATTGATCATATACTTTCCAAAACCATATATCATACCTACAAATTCAGTCAAGCTTCCAAAGTGAGACGACCGTGCGTGGAATTCGATCCCAATATTTCATGAGTGAGCTATCGTCTTTCAGTTCTGTAATGAACCTGACTGGTCCCTTCGAGAGATCATATTACTCATATGCCCTTGTATGCACACCATCTTATCGGTTTATAGAACTCGAATAGGTCATCAAACTATCGATTTTCCAAGTGCACATACTTAGACATATTGTTACAAATCGGCCTCTAGTCAGAGGATGCATACCTATATCGTGATAGTATACGACATAGGTCTTGGTTATCTTGATCTCGTTAAGTCAACTCTTTGACTTAACTTATCTAACACCTCTGAATCTCTATTCCTATTCATAGGACCTGCATCAAGAGATCGGTCAGATATCATCCTTCATAGAAAGGATTGCCTTTTTCTTCTCAAGCTGGAGATCCTCACTTAACAATTACTTGACGGTGCTTGATGAGTCCTCAATCTAACTCTTTAGATATCATCGAAACACTGACCTCTATGATTCAACATTTGAATCAACAACTGTATGATCATTAAGATGGCCATGGTACATATCCTTAATTGTACTAAGGGACCTATAATGAAGATTAGTTATTCTTCATTTTAGATCAGGGAATGATTTGCAATAGCATATATTGCAAAATGGTTCGCCATGGTCTTGAATGTACAACATGGACTTAGTTCTCTGGTCTTACAGAACCACCTACAACGCTCCTCTAAGCATGTCGCCCTATCGTCTTGTCTCTGGGAAGCCTTGCCATATGCCAATGGAACTCGTTCACAAATCTCTCTAGGTAGTTAATAAATGTAACCTCGACTACAAAAAGGTGGTTAGAATAGAAATCTATATAAGGAAAAACTCTTGGAATTCCAAGACTATGCATACGGCAATGACATAATGTACAAAGAGAAGGTTAAACACTGGCATGACCGGCACATCAAACGAAAGACCTTCGAACCTGGGAAGAAAGTGTGGTTGTTTGACATGAAGTTGAAGATATTCCTAGTCAAGTTGAAAATAAATAGGCACGACCATACACTGTAAAGACTGTGTGTGGTAGTGGAAACATTTTGATATCAGAATTGTCATCTAACGCACTTCCATTTATCATCAACGGTCAGTTGCTGAAGCTGTATTTAGAGCATGACACATTCCTGGTCATTATCGATTCAAATAAAGTTGTATTTGATGAAGATTTCATAGCTGCAACATCAACAGAGTCAATCAACACAACTCAAAACTTTTTTGATTGATTTTCTTCCTTTCTTCCTTTCTTTTTTTTTCTTTTTATTTCAATTTTGAAATTCTTTCATTTTTCTGTGTTGCACTCATCCCATTCATCTATGTTGTGCTTAGGATATACTTCATCCTAACTATAGGGAGGATGAGTGTATTCTAGTTATTCATTATTTATTCTCTCGCTTGTCCCTAAACTTGATGATACTCTATCTATATTTGGGGATATCTTACACTAGGTACGGGGGGACAACTCGAGCCCAATGATTTTGTAAATTCGTATGCTCGATCATGCTCGTTTTGTGTACAATCTGCAATACTTAGGATTAGTCGATGCTAAGTATAGGGGGGAAAATCGACTTCGCATTCTTAAGTCATTGTAGTATAGACTTTCCTGTACTTTGCATGAGTTATGCCTTCCTTTCACTCTTTTATCACTATGAGGACAGAACTCAAGCTAAGTAGAGGGGGGTCCTATATACATTGTATATACTTCAACCATAACTCATACTTTCGTATTTTCAAAAATATGGCTAATATTATATGGGTTAAGGATATACAAATAATCAACTATAAAGAAAATACTCAAATTATGTAATAAAATTTTCAGATTTCGTTGATATATAATCTGATTTAAAAATGTTTTGCAAAATGATTTGAAAATAGTTGGAAAATATCTTGAAAATTATTTGGAAAGCCGTTAGGAAAACTTTTGTAAAATGTCTTCAAACCTCTGCAAAAATCTTTTGTAATTCATTGTAAAAAACTATTTATTGGGATTTTTATCCCACGGTCCCTATAAACTTTGTAAATTACCTTCTCAACCTATGAAACAACATAATTACCTCCTTGATCCCATAAACTTGCTATGTCTTACCCAATGAATCATGCGGTTAATCTGTTTGAAGCTTGTTGGTGTTCTTGGGGTATTTTATGGGGTTAATGGGGGTAATTACATCGTGGAAAAGGTCGTAGAAGAAATATAATTAGTTTTAAGGTTTGTTGGGTAAAAATTATCTATTTATTTGTTTGAATAAAATTTTTGAAATTCAGTTTGCAAATGATTTAAAAAATGATTGAAAAAATATTTTTAAAAATCTATATATTTCCTTCGAAAAATCTTTGCAAAATAATTTTCTAATTTTGTAAAATGTTTTTAAAGAGTTTTTCAAATTAATTGCATAATAAAGTTTTCAAAATTTTTATAAAAAGGTTTTCAAACTATTTTGAGAATCTTGTTCATAATTATACCAAATATTTTTTTTATACTTGTGTATATAAACTTATAATTACTGAATAACCACTAACTTCTATATATATTCCCAGTATAAATTGTACAATCAACTCTTGTATTAATCACGCGCTCCCTGTAACATTCGTTACTTCTTTCATTATCCTTTTTTAAAAATCCCTAAAAAATTCAAAATTTTCAAAACTTATAAAAGCTTGCAAAATTTTTTCCAAAAAATCCATAAAAAGTTAAAAATAAGAGAATAGTTTCACAAAATATTTTTCTTGCAAAACGTAAGCATTGGCATTTTTAGAATAATAAAGACAGTTGAACAAATCTAAATTAAGTCTGAATATTGGAGCTGGTCTAAGCCTTAATCCATTTAATTTTTGAGGAACCCATTAAGGACTTTAATTAAGATGCTTCAGGTAGCCTTAACTTCATTCTTTAGATTCCATGAGACTATGTTCTTGAGTCAATTCAATGTGTCTAACTAGAACCCCTCAAAACATCCGCACGACTCTTGAGAAAGTGGCTTGACTAGAAACCTTGTACTTAACACTTAACTCAACCTAGATGGATTGTTGAAAGATCTTAGAGTCTATGTCGGGACGATACTTGGATATTTGTCAAGGGTGACTAATGAATCTTCATTTCTTCATCTTTATTCTTTCATATTGATCTTAAATCCCTAGCTAAATGCATGTATATAGCATTAATTTGTATTAATTAACACTCAATAATTCACATAAAATATTGTACAAAATACTATATCTAATTCCAAAATAAAAGAATAAAGGAATGAAAAGAAAAAGAATGAAGTGCCAAAGACACTGAGTGACCCTAGACCCCGAGACCCATTCATTATGATGACTTGGTCGATAAGGAATAAAGAAATGGGAGATAGGGTAGATCAATTGTACAGAAAAAAGTAAAAAAACCTTAATTTTATATCCTAATAATTACATTTTGGGACCCATTTTATTTTATCATTTTTGTGTCTCAAACCAATAAACCATCAACATGAATATTATGCATAAAAACGCAAAGCAAAATAAAAAATTTATTTCAGTCAAGAATAATACACAGTGTGCCCGAGACACGCAGAATAAAAAGCTGCAAAGGAAACTTTAACAGACATGTATCTTCTCCATACAAATCCAAACTTGACCAAACTCACCTTCAATCTTCATAAAATTAAATTATCTATTCAATGAATGCAGTATCATTCAATTTGGAGTTAAGATGCACAAGTTGGCTTTTGGGCCCTCATTGTGCAATATACCTCTATAAAATATTCATTATATTTATTCTTTATATTTTTATGTTTCTTATATTTTTATATATTTGTAAATATTTTTCAAAATACATGTAAATGATAAAACTAGAGCAAAACTGTAAAGAAATGCTTTAATAAATAAAGCTATAAAATATATAGGTAAGACATCCCTATAATATAAATATATAAGAAATATACTTAATTACTTAAGTACAAAACTAAACTCAAAAAATACAATACAAATAAGTAAATGTCTATTTAACTAAGTTATAAATATATAAAATATGTAAATATAATAATAAAATATAAAATACAAATAAAAATAAAAATAAAATACCTTATACATAGGTTAATATACCTATACTTACACATGTAATATTAACATATATTAAATTAATTTGTATAAATAAATAAAAATCAGAATAAAATGCTAAAATAAAAATTTTATATATTCTAACAAAAAATAATAAAATAATTTACTATTTTTATTGATTTATAAGGAATTTTTGAATCCCATTTTCTGGTTGGTCCATGTGGACCAACCAGAGCCTGGTGTTCGCTTTCCCCGGGTCAACTGTACGCCCCCAACCGCCTTGCCTGTTATACCCGTGATTGGTCCTTCTTCCCTCGACCTCTCCACCAGTTGATAACTCGTACGTCCCTCTCCCACGCTCTATTCTTAGACTCCACCAACCATCGTCCTTCTTCTTGCCATCTTCATTCCCTTTTTGCCCTATACCATGAATATAAAGTCTGAGCTCCGCTCCTTTTTGCAATTTGGTCCTTCTCTCTTAGTCGTAACCCCAAAAGGAGTTATCGATTGAGCCCCTGGTGACAATAGGCGTCACTCCCCTTCCTTCACGGCGTGGACAAGGTCAAGGTTGAAGAGATCCAGCTCTGTCGACCATCGCCAACGAGCTTCTCCGCTCCCTGCTTCCAAGTAGAAATGAGCTCTTAGATTAGGTTTTCTTAATTACTTTACAGTCCAGTAGCATAATTTAGCTTTTAATTTCATTGATTATGTTGTCATTTAGTTTAATTTTAAGTTTCTAAATAGCTGGAGTACTAGGCTCCAACATCAAATCCGACATGCCCCGACTGTTTTCGCCTGCCATTGCCATCACACTTCTTTACCTTTGTGCTTCTTCATCTTCTCTTGATCATGCATGGATTGAGAAGGAATCTAAGATCTCTTCATCACCTATGCCTGATCTTCTCTACACGATCATCCCCTTGCTGTCGAGCTTCAACATTGGGTCAAGGACTCCTGCCTCGAGCCCTTCTTTCTTTTTGTGCATGTCCGATCACTTAGCAACACCTGAGCCCCACCTTGAATTTCAAACAGGAGCTCCAGGTTGCAGTACCTCTAGGATCCCTTCGATGGACCCGGAACATTTTGAACCCACCTACAGGCACGGAAGGCTTCCAGGAAGCCAAGGAGCTGGTCAGCAATGTCGGAGGAGGCTAGAATGACGAGATATCATTGATTAGAGGTCGAATGGGCAACCATTCTTTCGAGTAGGGATGGGCATGGGCCAGGCTGGGCCGAGCCCTGAAGGGCCCATGCCCAAGCCCATTAAAAAAATTCGGGCCATGGGCCGTGCCCAAGCCCACAATTTTTTTCTGTTCGGCCCAAGCCCAGGCCTGGCCCAATCCATTATGTCGGGCTTGGGCCGGGCCAGCCCATCTATTGTACTAGGTCCATGGAAGAATTGGATTTACTACAAGGTTTATTATATGTGTCCTGACTGCGTATACTATTTAAAATAAGGGTGTTCCACACGTTGAGTCTGGTAACAACGCCACAATATTTGGTGTTCAGTAAAAATTCCCCTTCATTTCATTATAAACGTGAAGTGATATAATATGGTGATCTAACAAATCCATTTACATATACAAACAAAAATTAGTAGATACCTAACGACATGCAAAACCAAGAACACAAGAACATTACCTGAAGTTTGCCACGTTGCCACAAAGGTACTTCTTCACATTCAATTGCAGATCTTCCAATACCTCTTTCCATTGTACCTAAATGTCGGATTGTGCATGAAAATATGTAGATTGTGATGTTAGAAATCCATCAAGATATTTGATAAGAATCTCATGCTCATTTTCGAAGCCAAAACCCAACTTGTTGAAATGCTTCATGTCATATTTCAATGTCATGGAAGCAATTTCTATGTAAACACATAAATGTCGACAACTTTGATGGAACCAACACACAAAATCTTCACAATAACATGCAGAATAAAAATTAAAGTAAATAATATGCAAAAGATAAATGGAAAGAACAAAAAGTCACCAAAACAAAGGCAAAGAATCAAGAGGGTGGAAAGGTTGGGGATAGGCGGTGGTGCGAGGGGGGGCTATGGGTGGTGGAGTCGTGAGGAAGATCTAGGGGTTGCGATACTGAGGGACAATGGGGCGATGGTGCAAAAGGGAAAGTGAAATGGTTGTGATGGGTTACGGGAGGTCACATATAATAAACCTTGCCACAACAACCGTGGTAGGATAGCCATGCAGAGGAGGAGCGACGGTTATTTTTCTGGATCGGAGCATGGAACGAATGGAGGGAGTGGGGCTATGGCTATCGTGAGGGAGTTGGGAATGAAAAGAAGGGGTTGAATTTTGGGGAAGTATGTAGGGTGGGTGGCTACCTGTCTAAGGCTCGTTTGGGGTCATCGGGCCGGGCAGTGGGCTAATATCGGGCTGGGCCCTCAGATCGGATCAGGATGGGCCAAATCAAGCTCGTGCCTGACCCCAAAAATATTTCGGGTCGAATACTTTGGCCCAAGCCGACCCATTATCCATTTGGGCTTGGGTTGGGTCAAGCTTTTTGGGTTGGGTCGGGCCGGCCCAGCCCAATGCCCATCCCTGCTTTCGAGTTCTTCTAGACACCTCCATCACCATCTGATCAAGCACTGGGCCTAGATCTAATATGGGCCCTTTAATTTAATCGAAGCAGTGCGCGTCCTCGTCCGTTGATCATACCACGTGGAACTTCCAGAGCTTCCCGATCGAGTGTACCTAAGTGGGTAAATTACTTAGGCCCCTCGGGCCTTTTTGTATTTATCAAAAGATCATGCAAATATTAAATTAAGAAGAATCTTTTGTGTAAAAACTGCAAGTGGACCCTGAGTTTATTTTATATTATATATAGGTCTTGTGCCATCTTATCTCACGTGGCAACCCACATGAGATGGGCGAATTGCAAGGAACCCCTCAAGTGTTTGTGTATTTTGTTTTAGTATATAAAATTGTAATACATCATTAAAACTTTGGTATATTTGCACACAACACCTTGTAATTAATTTTACTGAAAATATACACATGCTTGTACATTATATTTATTTTAATGCATTTCTATTTTATATAAATAGCTTTCATGCTTGGAAAATTATGAAAAAATAGGTGGAGGTGATTTATATTGTGCTTATTCCTGTTGTAATTTTTATCTAGAATTTTCTCGCATTTTTACATCTATTAAAAATCATTTAGGAGCTTTTTCATCCTTATCCAGCTTTAAAAAATACAAAAAACAATTATAAAGCCTTTTTTAAAAGATCCAAAAAATTATATATTACATATTACTATATAATAGAACTCTAGTCCAAAAACCATGAAAAATATAAAAATAAAATCTTAAAAATTGAAAAACACTCCTAACCTTATAAAAATATGCAAAAAAACTATAAAATCTAAAAAATAGCTTTTTGTTGTATATTTTATTTATATTATATTGTATATATTAATATTAGTTTTAGAATTTGGACAGATTTTTTTTATCTATTTTTGTTGTATATTTTATTTATATTATATTATATATATATTAATATTAGTTTTAGAATTTGGAAAGATTTTTTTAATCTATTTTTAAAACCATAAACGCCTACTTAATTGTGGGAAAAGGCTTTGTTGTTGTTGTTGTTAAAACCATAAACCATTAGACATATTATTTTATTTCTTCTTTTGCTTTTAATCAATTAAAAATACAGAAATATTAGCAAAAATTACAAGAAAAAATACATAACCAGAGAAAAAAAATTAGAAAAACAATTATTTTTGACTATATATAGTTATATTTATAAATATAAAAGCATATATAGACTATATATACATATATACTTATATTCTTATTGATATTACTATTGTTAATAGAAATACTTATAACTATATTTAATAACTTTAAAAAATAAAAAGGAGTATACTTGTATATATTTCCTAAATTTTTATATTTTTATTATATATATATATTATACACTATTTATAGTATACATATTATTATATATACATACTTAATATAATTTAAAAATGATAGAAATTAAAAAATATAAAAAAGAAAATAAAAATTATAAAATTTAAAAACATAAAAAAATATAAAATAAAAATATTTAACAATTAAATATAATTAAAAATCCATAAAAATAAAAAACTAAAAACGTACAAAAATATTATTGTTCAATTTTCGTTAATTAATAATAGATACCCATCCCCATAACTCTCAGTGGTTTGACCCCTACACTTGCTTTCTATACACATTTATCTGCAGGGTATAATAAATTTCACCGTGCACAAGTTTCATTGATTTATCATTATTATGGGTTGATTATTTGTTTGAATTGGTTGATTGGGATTTCAGTATTGTGAGAGCGGCCAGAAATGCAATTACCAGATCCGACTTGTCAGACACCACGTGCCCTCCAAGACCGTGCATTAGGATCCGCGATCTCCCTATTCAATAAAATGGTGCTGTTGCTAGGGAGAAACAGATAGGATATGACACTTGTACATATAGATTGCATTAGTTTTTGTCTTTTGGTTCTCTTTATTCAAATAATTGTTTATTTATGTTTAACCATCTCTTTTGTTAAATTTCTTATTAGGGACTACATGGCGAATGCGACTTCTTAGGAAGCCGGTGCACCAGAGATACGAGGAGATCAACCTCTTCTATTAAGGCTAGTTGGAGAGAGAAGGGAAGAGATACAAAGAGAGAGAAGCACACATTTAGTTTAGCATTTTTCTTTTTATTTGTAAGAGAGATATTTTTTATTTTGCATAATTATTTGTAATAATACATGTATTTTGGACATTTTTTGACACTCGACACACTCCGAGGTCCATTGCTTGGGTGATTGTCTACATGAGGGCCTCATTGGAATTTCACATTTTCTTCACTTTCTATACTTTTATTCTCCATATTTCCCACTTGTATTTTTATTTTCTGTGTTTTTAGTTCTTCGCCTTATTTTTATATGTTTTTTGTGAATGAGCCCTTAAATTTTAGGATCGCTTGATCGAGTAAAATAGGTCCAAACACCTATTATCTACATGCACATATAGATTCTACGTTTGAAATTAGCTCAAATTAAATTGGTTCTTAATGCTAAATAGCAATTCTCACTTCGGGCAATTTCACCGTCTGCATTTGCATTTAGTGTTGATTTATATTCCTTGTCTTGCATCTTGCATGGAGAGAGCTATTAAGCATTGTAAGCCCTCTTATTTTGCATACATCATTATATACTAAGGTAAGATTCCCATCTTAGTATCAACTTGCACAACCTTTTTGTCTTCTCTCCCAGTTTTGTATTATTTAGGAAGTTAAAGAAAATGAAAAAATCATTAGGCAAATATTCCTAAAAAATTGAAAATAAAAAATTAAAACAATGGGATTGTTTATTAAACTTCGACCAAAATTAAAATTCATAACGAACCATCACTGTTTAGGGTTCTTAAAAGCCACATTGTTTTCAGGTACTATATAGACTGGGTAAGGCACAACCCATAAGGATTAGAGCACAAAACCCAGCCCGCATACTACCTTGTTATTGATTGGATTCTGATGTATTGTCGCTTCTATCGTATGTAGGCAAGTAGGGTCTTGTCGACGATGGTGTTCTCATCTTGTGTAGAACATCTGACATGGTCCTAAGCATTGATCTTAGTCCGCACCCTCACGAGTGTTTTTGTCTCATCATCTTGCATCCGAGTACCTCATTTTTTAGGGAAGTTGTGGTTTCGCCTATCGACTTCCTCCTCTATTCTTTTTTTGAGTAGTGGATTTAGACCCAATAATAGGGATTCTCTTGAAAAAGTGCAGCTTATAGGTTACAAAGGAAGTAGAAAGTACATGATACTTTTCTGGCAGTACTCACTCTCCTATATGGTTAGCCTCTAAGGACTTGCTATAAGATTTCCTGAAAATAACAATAAAATTAAAAGGATAGAAATAACTGAACTCTCACAGCTTCACTTGTGTTGGTTTGGTGAATCCATTTTGTATTGTGTTGTAGAATTAGAATTTTCGTCAAAGTTCCAGTCCTGCACACTTGTGCCATTTTTCATTGCATATGTTCTTATTTCTTCTTTCTCTGCTCATTTTGAGCCCTCCCTTGTTTTCCTCTTCATCTATTGTTTATCGCCATATTCCATTTCTCATCTACCTCGCTTCTATCCAAGATGTCATCTCATGGATGGTTTAATCAAGACCCCACCGACATCCACATCGATTCCATGTTCTCGACATCTTCAATAATTTGAGGCAATTCTTGAGAACCCGGTTCGGATCCTGTGAACTGATCTCTAGACTCCTAAACTTCTTCCTCTATTCAAATAAATCGGGACAACCCTTGTCCTGCCATTCTCCCCTTGTGGATGAAGATCCATTTCAGTTCGTGTCAAATGCTCCATTCACATACATTTGGAATTGACCCTAATTCCAGACCATCCATTCCACCCAGTGCCACGATATGCCAGACTGATCGAGGTACATTTCCATGTTCTGATCTAGAGATAATACTAGACCCCGTCCAGATCGATTCCTTTGAGTTTGAATCAGAGATAGCTCCCTAGGGAAAGGGGAAGGGACCAGACCGACCATATCAGGGACATCCGGAACAAAACATTGTCAATGCACAATTGCTCGCTTCCATCCAGTTTATCCTCAACAAGTGACAGATCATGTACTTACTCAGGTTGACTTCAAAGAGATGCTGAATGATTTGAGGAGAGAGAGAGAACAGAGGAATATGAGGAGGAGGTGATGATGAACAAAAAGATGGACACCGTGGAGGGCCCGTTTATGAGCCAAAGAGAGAGGCTCCCAAGCTTACTGTCAAAGAAACCCACAATCCTGGCATTGGCCAGATGATAGAGTCGATACAGATTCTTGTAGTCCATGGACACTTTAAATTAAAGCCTCAGTTTCTAGATCTTGTTCCCTCCTTCCACGGGAACACTAATGAAGAGACTATTGGACAAGCGAGCCCACGGCGAGCCATTATGCAATAAATGTTATTGCGAATATCATTCCCTAATCTGAAATGAAGAATAAATAATTTGCATAATAGGTCCCTTAGTACAATTAGGATTATGTACCATGGCCATCTTGATGATCATACAATTGTTGACTTAATAATTGAATCATAGAGGCTGGTGCTTGGATGAATATCTAAAGAGTTAGATTGAGGACTCATCAAGCACCGTCAAATGATTGTTAAGAGATGATCTCCAGCCTGAGTAGGAGATGTCAATCCTTTCTCATTTAGGTTGATATCTAACCGACCTCTTGATGCAGGTCCTCTGCATAGGAATAGAGATTCGGAGGTGTTAGATAAGTTAGGTCAAAGAGTTGACTTAACGAGATCGAGGTAACCAAAGTCCTATGTCGTATGTTGTCATGATATAGGCATGCATCCTCTGACCAGAGACAGATGTGTTACTATATGTCTGAGTATGTACATTTGGCAGACCAATAGGTTGATGATCTAATCAAGGTCTATACATCGGCGCGCTGGTGTGCATTAAAGGGCATATGAGTAATATGATCTCTCAAAGGGATCATACAGTTTCATTACTGAACCGGAAGGCATGAGCTCACTCATGAGATAATGGGGAGAACCAAATTCTGTGCACGGTCATCTCGCTTTGAAAGCTTGACTGAATTTGTATGTTTGATATATGCTTTTGGAAAGTATATGATCAACACCTGGGTATGATATATGCTTTTGGAAAGCATATGATCGATACCGACTCCCAATGATCGAATGAGAGACTTGATGGTAAAACCTCTGAAGTAGACAGTGTAAAATATGATCTTATACTTCGGGTCTATTCTGAGTCTTCCAGTATGCAGGATGTACAGGTATTGGGAATACCTGAGGGTGATGTGATCATAAACGGTTGTATAACCATGACGCTTCCATTCCTAGGGAGTGATGAAACGGGTCTGGATTTTAGTGACTCCTCTCAATAGAGAAGTAATCTGATCTTAGTCCAAATGTTGGACATTGTTAAGAATGTGATTCAGATGCAATGAGAAGATTAAATTTGCGGTCTTGATTTAATGAAGCATCTATGGGAGGCCCGAGATATTGATTTGAGATGTGATCTCAATATCCATGTCACTATACGTGGAACAATACAATCGCCATGTCCTTATCTCCAAGTATTCACGTAGAAAGCGCATTATCCTTGAAAGAGTTCAGGATAATTTCATTGTTGATATATGTTTCCAAGCATTGAGATCATGATTAATATGAATTTGATTCATATTATAAAGAGAATTATCTTAGATAATTAAATGTGATTTGATTATTAAAGATGTGAATAATGTGAATGTGATTCATATTATTTGGGAACAAGAGAATAGAGATCCAAGATGATTAAATGTGATTTAATTATCATGGATATGAATAATGTGGATAGAACTATCCATATTAATCATATATACTATAAATGTGATTTATAATATATAAGAGAGAGCAATTTGTAATTTACATTTGTTAATTAAATGTTGATGTGATTTGGATTCACATTAGACAACTTATTGAAAATGTAATTCACTTTTTATTTTGGATTGTTAATGTGATTCACAATTTTCCAATGGTAAGATTGCAAAAATTATGAATTATTTTTGTTGAATAATTTACAAGTGTTGTTGTCAATCTTGGAGATTTCCATGGAATAATATAATCTCATGAGATTACATGAGATTGCCACCAAATCCCATATTATGGAAGGAGGCAATCTTCAATCCAATAACCTCCATGTTTGCTTGATTTAATTTGTGATTGATTTATCAATATAGATTTAATCTAAATTAAATTAATAGTTGTTGGTTTTTACCAACACAAATCTTAGCCATTAAAAGAAACACAAATCAATGAGAGCCATTGGATTTGTGTTGCCCATGGATTGAGATCCATGGATCCCAAAATATTATAGAAGTAGAGGCACCCCTTTGCTCTTCTTTACACACAAGAGAACATAAGTCTCTCTCTCTCTCTCTGTTTCTCTCTACACGTCAGCCCTCTCTCTTCCTCTCTCATGGTCGTCCACCATGGATGCCCTAGAGAGAGTCTCCATCGTCGCAGCGTCTTCGTTATGCTGCCCGATCATTTGCTCGTGGATCTCCATCTCCTTCGATGCGCCTCGCTCGTGAAGAAGACGTCGGATCTCGTGTGTCGAGATCAGGAGATCCGTCGCTTGGATCATAAACGTGGATTGCAAGAAGCACGCGATTCATCCCCGCGCTCGCAAGCGTCTCCTCCGTCGGATCAGACTTGAGACAGGAGGTCTCTTCGTTTAGAGACTCGATCACAACCACGCTTCAAGAGGTAATCCTTTTACTTGTTTGTGCTTTAGACGAAACGATTAGAGAAGTGTTCTTGGATCATGTGGTTTCGTCGCATGAAAAAATTTTAATTTCCGCTCCATAGAACAACTATTCTGACTCGTCGTTCCTCGTCGTTTTCGATACGAAGCTCATGCTTCCGTGATGCGCTTGAGGATCTCTTCATATTCTTCAAGTGGTATCAGAGCCTTAGGTCGGAGGTTTCGGATACGATCCATAAACCTAGGATAGCTTGGGTTTGTTAGGGTTTGCGAAAGTTTTATCGCATTTCTTTTTCGCATCTCTATTTAGTGATTATTTTAGGCCATGTTAAAATTGTTTAAACACGAAAATGAAACTTTGATTTTGTTTTTCATTAAATAAGGAAACCATAGGATTTGAGTTAACGTAATTTAAATTCCGTTTGCTCGAGATATGGTTGTTTTAATGAACCTGTATTCATTGTTACGGGAAATGAGAATCTTAACGTGAATAATGAGTTGATTACTATTTTGATCCACCTAGAAATGCGTGAAATATCACTTAGGTTCTGTCATAAATCAAATTAACAATCTTTGAAAAATTATTTTGTCTAATTTGGATTTAAACTGATTGAGATATGTTAATTTTAGTAAGTAGGGGTCACTGCTGAAATTACATTCCTAATCAAGAACCACGTGATTGTCAATTAGTGAAATTAATTGTTAATTACATTAAATATTTATGGAAAATATTTGAGAAATATTTGATGATGATTATTTCCTTAATTGACTTGGACTCAACCAATAAATTGATTAGATTTGATCTAGATAATAATTGGAAACACAATCAACAAACGACTTGCTTGAATAGGATTGGTAATTTGTCTAGCAAATTTCCTTATAATAAAAAATGTTTTGATTATTACTATATGGTATAATTTCGGTTGAAGAACCGGTGATCATCTCAAAGTACACATTGATCTATTTGGCATTATCCTTTCCTGAGGTGGATATGGTGTCTAGTCGGGAAGTAATGGGGTAGCGGGTCACACCGATTGCGGTCCGTCCCACTACCGTCGGTACTGGCCATGACAACGGGTAGGGACTCGATAATGATGGGGAAATCAATATGTATTTTTATAATTATTAAAATTCGAATTAACACGTTTGTTGAGATAATACCATAGATGTATTCAAGTAAAAACAATCAAGTTTGTTGATTGAATTGGACTGATAATTGATTTAATGAGATTGAATTAAATTATATCCAATTAAAAACACTCTATTATGAATAGATGTGCATTTCCCTTGGAAGAATTAATTATGTGAATATGATTCATGATAATTAATTAAAATTTTAATATGATATGGAGGATCACATAAGTGACATCCATGGTCTCCCGTCAAGGCGAAGGGTTCCATCGCCAGATATTGTATGTAGGAGACACCTGTCCGAAGTGATAGCTCCTGCATACAATCCATTTGGATCGGGCTCTTTGCTTCTCGAAAGAGTAAGGCCGTATGCGTAGTGACCCCAATATCAAATCCTCATATTATTGGGGCGATATTGGATTGCATATAGCGAGTACTATTCCTGTTGACGGTTGGTTCAATTAATGACGAGTCAACATCACCTTAGGGGTGGTGGGCCCGGGTGTTAAAGACTGAATTGGGAGATGCGAGTTGGACTTGCAAGGTGGAATGTGTTCCCGCTTCTTTTTATCCGAGTTGCAGATTCTCATATTATTGGGATGTAACAATGATAAGGAAAGAGATCCCAGATCTTGCTGAGATATGATGGTAAGTATATCTCTTTCATTGAAAGTGATTAAGGGAATGAACTTTCAGTGTTGACAAGGCCAGACAACTTTGATATAAAAATTCCTAAATCAAAGTAAAACATGTATATATCTATTTATATATTTATGCAAATTTCTTATTTCAGATAAATCTTCATTAAACTCACTCAATACTATACTCAATAATAACCAGTAAAATATCATGGATTGGATCCATGATCAAGATATTGTACTTGAAGTTGGGCACATAATGTATGTGGTTGCAATGTGCAATCTTCCTCATAATAATGAGGAATGGCAAGTAAATAGACAATAGGACTACTACCCTAGGGTTTATATGTCTCTATAGTCTTGATCTCTCATCGAATGTACTTTGGAAGTGACATGTCAATGATAATCGCAATTGTCAATTAATCCTTATAAAATCTAAGAAGATGTTCTGGTATACATATGTGCTCTTGACATTTAATCATGTGCATCATGCAAAATGGTGGCTCTATAAGAGATGACGTATTCAAATTGTTTGAGTACCTACCTGAACCAATGTTTTAAGAGCTTAGATGGATGTAGATACGATGAGTGTCATCATTCTACTATCTATACTCTCGTCATTCATTAAGCTTTAGAATATTCATATTGTTTGAATTGAATGAAGCATGTACAAATGTTGAAATGCTCTTATATTGAAATCTTTTGAATTCAATATAAGAGATCCTTCATCTAAGGCAATGGTTGTTTATAGATAAAGGAAGCGCAGTGGAAGCATGGGTTGGACCCAAGTGAGAAGTATAGTCAAAGAGTTGGTTGTACTTCTGTAACTTCCATTTGACATCCAAAGAGTTGGATGAATGCCAATACTGCAATAAGTTGATGTGTTGATAGTATGACTATCAAATCTATCTAGAATCCTTAGATAAGGAATCAGATAGTACATCGGAATAATCTAAATATAATCATTGAAATTGACTTACTTATTTTATAAGATAAAGTCTAATAATTGTATCTCAATCTTCTAATGACACTTGTAATTGATTGCATATGTATTAGAAGACTATAAAATTTGATTTTAAGGTTAATAGTCATCCATATGAATATTGATGCAATTGTTGCAACAGTATCTATTGGATAGATGGACTTGTTAATTTCAGTGGGAAAGCCCTTAGTCTTAGAGAATGTCTCTATGACCTAGATATTAGAATACACATTGTTTAAATGTTGGAAATAAACATGAATTCTTTAATAGACCTATCATAAAGAGTTATGATGGAGATATTTCAGATGTTAATCTAAAATATGCGGACTCTACTAAATTAGAAAATTAATGAATGGTTCATTAAGATTTCTAATGCTGAAAAATAAACCATTAAAGATCAATAGGAGGATGAAGATCATTTGATAATGATCTAGCATCATGTTTTGGACATTTGTCTGTTAATGTGATCAATAGACTGATAAGAGATGAAACTTTAGATTGTATAAAGGTTCAAATCTTACATACTTTGAATATTGTATTCAAAAGTAGAAATGTCCAATACACCCTTCCGCGGGAATGGTATAAGATGCAAGGTATTCAAAATCTCAAACATATCGATGTATGTGAATCATCTATATCAGAATAAACATTATGGATATGTGATATCTATTTATGATTATTTGAGATATGAGATTTCTTTCCTTCACCTTAGAAAGCTTTGAAATATTTAAAGATTTTAGAATTTTGGTTTTGAACCAAAGTCTGAAGGAAGATGAAATGAATTTGATCTAACCTCGGTAGCTTGTACCTATTAGATGAATTCATGGAATACCTTATAGAGATATGAATATTATTTTTATCTCACTCCTCCTTATAAACCTAAACTCAATAAGAGTTGTAGGGAGATACAGTTGGATCATGTGTGACATGATATGATCAATGATGAGTGTTAGTATAATTATCTATTAGTTTCCAAGGTATATATGTAGTAGAGACTACAATATATATCCTTAATAAGGTTCCATGCAAGTAATATGGAATCTGGCACTGGAGAGTGCTACTTCATTAGGAAAATAAAGGATGGTATTGGATACCTACTTTATGACCTTGAGATTCTTAAAAGATCTCATCTTTGAGAATATGATTCTTATAGGATGACTCTCGTGAGAATCAAGATGAAAATGAAGTAAGGAACTCATTTAATCTAGAAAAGATAATGAGGCTCCTAAAATCGAAAACTAAAAGAATAATTAAAGATGAAACACTAATACCTCTTCATATAAGTTTGAAGATGGATTCCATGTGTCAGTTGAATCTGACAATGATCTGACTTCATGTGATGAAGCTTTAGAAGATCATAGCATGGAAATATGGATGTTAGTAATAAAGTATAAAGTAGAGTTCATATACAAGTGTTGTATATGGACCCTCGAGGATCCACCTATATGGTTAAGACCCATTAAGGTGTAAATGGATCTTCAAGAGAAAGAGGAAACCTGATGAAAAGGTAGAGATCTTCAAAGCACGGTTCGTGGCCATGAGCTGCACACCGAAGAGAAGACATCGCTTGAGATGAGACTTGCTCTCCAGTGACCTTGCTTTAACATATAAGAATATTGCTAACCATAGCTACACTCAAATAAGCTTCTTGTACTTGGAATATTGGATTTGATGAAATCATAAATGTTATGGTTTTAGATAAAATCTTGATAAACCATATGAAGATTAGTGGGAGTGCCATTGTTTTTATCGTGCTAAATGTAGATATCCTAATCATTTGGAATTATCTAAGGATGATAATAATAAGTGTTTTATAACCTGGTTGTTCCATACCTTGAGATATGATCTCAAGGATACCTCCTAGATCTTAGTTCTGAAGTTGTTCAGAAACAAAGAAAAGAGGGTATTGGGATCATCACATTAATGGTATACCTTGGACATTTCCATGGAAAATGCCAAGAAAGGATTCTTTCCCTCAAGATATGGTACTCACCTATCTAAAGGAACAACACCTCAAAGAGTTGAGGATGTGAATACTAAAACTGCTTGCCCTTGTGCATCAGTTTCGAGAATCCGAGTGTATGCTAGATGTGTACAAAAGCCATATGTCTGCCATGCTGTGGGAGTAGTAAACGGTTATTGATCCTACTATGGTGATTAAACACTTGATTGCAGTAATAAACAATATCTTCAAAAGATGATGGAACTTAGAGATAGTGATCTCAAAGTCTTATTTTCAAAAGTTTAAGACCTTGTACATAGTGATCTATAAGGTCTTAACTGTAGATACCTTAGGAGATAGAGATCTCTAGGAACAAATGTATTCTGATAAGGATTATGGACATACTGGTTATAATAATTATCGAGCTATAGTATCAAGGACACTATAATAAAATTGAGTATTGGTTGCATAAGATGCAACATTCGCATTGGATGTGAGCACTGTTACTAGGGGATATGCAAGTGCCGTAAAAGGACTTGGCGTAGTCTCTTGGGAACAAAATGACAGATCAGCTTACCTAGCTATTTTTGTAAATAGCCTATGATTGTCACATGAGTGTGGGTTTAAATGATTAGCCCATTAATGTTTCTTTGGGCTAGTGGGAGATTGTTGGACATGCGAGCCCACAGCGAGCCATTATGCAATAAATGTTATTGCGAATATCATTCCTTGATCTGAAATGAAGAGTAAATAATTTGCATAATAGGTCCCTTAGTACAATTAGGGTTATGTACCATGACCATCTTGATGATCATACATCTGTTGATTCAATTATTGAATCATAGAGGTTGGTGCTTGGATGAATATCTAAAGAATTAGATTGAGGACTCATCAGGCACCGTAAAATGATTGTTAAGAGATGATCTCTAGCCTGAGTAGGAGATGGCAATCCTTTCTCATTTAGGCTGATATCTAACCGACCTCTTGATGCAGGTCCTCTGCATAGGAATAGAGATTCAGAGGTGTTAGATAAGTTAGGTCAAAGAGTTAACTTAACGAAATCGAGATAACCAAAGTCCTATGTTGTATGTTGTCATGATATAGGCACGCATCCTCTGACCGGAGATAGATGTGTTACTATATGTATGAGTATGTACATTTGGTAGACCAATAGGTTGATGACCTAATCAAGGTCTATACACTGCCGCGCTGGTGTGCATATAAGGGCATATGAGTAATACGATCTCTCAAAGGGATCATACAGGTTCATTACTGAACCGGAAGACATGGGCTCACTCATGAGATAATGGGGAGAACCAAATTCCGTGCACGGTCATCTCGCTTTGAAAGCTTGACTGAATTTGTAGGTTAGATATATGCTTTTAGATAGTATATGATCAACACCTGGGTAAGATATATGCTTTTGGAAAGCATATGATCCATGCGACTCCCAATGATCGAATGAGAAACTTAATGATAAAACCTCAGAAGTAGACAGTGTAAAATTGATCTTATACTTCGGGTTTATTCTGAGTCTTCCAGTATGCAGGATGTACAAGTATTGGGAATACCTGAGGGTGATGTGATCATAAACGGTTGTATAACCATGGCGCTTCCATTCCTAGGGAGTGATGAAACGGGTCTGGATTTTAGTGACTCCTCTCAATAGAGAAGTAATCTGATCTTAGTCCAAATATTGGACATTGATATGAATGTGATTCAGATGCAATGAGAAGATTAGATTTGCGGTCTTGATTTAATCAAGCATCTATGGGAGGCCCAAGATCTGGATTTGAGATGTGATCTCAATATCCAAGTCACTATACGTGGAACAATACAATCGTCATGTCCTTATCTTTAAGTATTCGCGGAGAAAGCGCATTATGCTTGAAATAGTTCAGGATAATTTCATTGTTGATATATGTATCCAAGCGTTGAGTAAATTGGTAATTAAATGTGATTTAATTATCATGATTAATATGAATTTGATTCATATTATAAAGAGAGTTATCTTTGATAATTAAATGTGATTTGATTATCAAAGATGTGAATAATGTGAATGTGATTCATATTATTTGGGAACAAGAGAATAGAGATCCAAGATGATTAAATGTGATTTAATTATCATGGATATGAATAATGTGGATAGCACTATCCATATTACTCATATATATTATAAATGTGATTTATAATATATAAGAGAGAGAAATTTGTAATTTACATTTGTTAATTAAATGTTGATGTGAATTGGATTCACATTAGACAATTAATTGAAAATGTAATTCACTTTTTATTTTGGGTTGTGAATGTGATTCACAATTTTCCAATGGCAAGATTGCAATATTCACAAAATAATTATGAATTTTTTTGTTGAATAATTTACAACAAGTGTTGTTGTAAATCTTGGAGATTTCCATGGAATAATGTAATCTCATGAGATTACTTGAGATTGCCACCAAATCCCATATTATGGAAAGAGGCAATCTTCAATCCAATAACCTCCATGTTTGCTTAATTTAATTTGGCATTGATTTATATTAATTTATCAATATAGATTTAATCTAAATTAAATTAATAGTTGTTGGTTTTTACCAACACAAATCTTAGCCATTAAAAGAAACACAAATCAATCAGAGGCATTGGATTTCTGTTGCCCATGGATTGCGATCCATGGATCCCAAAATATTATAAAAGGAGAGTCACCCCTTTGCTCTTCTTTACACACAAGAGAACATAAGTCTCTCTCTCTTTCTCTCTACACGTCAGCCCTCTCTCTTCCTCTCTCATGGTCGTCCACCATGGATGCCCTAGAGAGAGTCTCCATCGCTGCAGCGTCGTAGTTACGCTGCCCGATCATTTGCTCGTGGATCTCCGTATCCTTCGGTGCGCCTCGCTTGTGAAGAAGACGTCGGATCTCATGTGTCAATATCAGGAGCTCCGCCGCTTGGATCATCAACATGGATTGCGAGAAGCACACGATTCATACCCACGCTCACAAGTGTCTCCTCCGTCGGATCGGACTTGAGACAGGAGGTCTCTTCGTTTAGAGACTCGATCACAACCACGCTTCAAGAGGTAATCCTATTACCTGTTTGTAGTTTACATGAAATGATTTGAGAAGTGTTCTTGGATCATGTGGTTTCGTCGCATGAAAAAATATTAATTTCCGTTGCATATAATAACTAGTCTGACTAGTCGTTCCTCGTCGTATTCGATACAACGCTCACGCTTCCGTGATGCGCTTGAGGATCTCTTCATATCCTTTAGAGACATACAACCATCTTCAACAATTCTCTCGTATCTGTCGCACCACTCACTATCCTAACATCTCGTTAGTTGTAGTCAAGATGATCGCATTCCCCTTTAGCCTTCAGGATAAGGCTCTCTATTTGTTTAACGATTTTGGGAAGGTCGTAATGACCTAGTGATGAATATGAATTTCATCATCTTTATTCATCTATTTTAGCTTAAAATCCCTTCATAAACACAAGTATATATTAATAAATCCATATTTTTACTAACCTACATCTGTGTAAATATTGTACAGTAATTATTACTTTAACCCAAATTTAATAAATAATGAAATAAAGGAAAATAAAGAAAATAAGAGACTGTATATATGTAGTAGATACATGATTAATCAGACCCGAGAGAAGGTCAAGATTTGACATGATTGACAAGGAATACAGCATGGGGAGACAAGGCCAAAAACACCAAAAATATTACACTTGATACACGTATACATTCCTCACTTGTATAACATTGTCTATAATACGCAATTCTTTTAATTATTTTATTACCTATCCTTTTGTCAATAATAAATATTTCTTCTTGAAATTTTTGAATAAAATCCTCGTGTAAATAACAAAAACAATTGCAATTGAAATCTATACATATTGTATAGTTTACATCACTCTCCAAAACCCACAAAGTACAAACCTCCTAGACATTATATTGTCAACCAGAACTCCAAAACCATCAAACTCACTTTATTCTACTCCAAATTAAAAATCCTTTAAAATGGAGCTGATTTCATAAAACTCTGAGTTAAGATGCGAAATGTGGCCAATTGGGGTATTAGTGTATATTATACCTATATACGATGTGCATTATTTCCTTGTGCATACTTGTTTATAAGGTATTTTCAATTACTTGTAAATATTATTTTTAAATCATATAAATTACATATAAAATAACAAAATCCAAAATTTTAAAAAATAAAATCCTGAATATATTGTATAAATATATCATCATGTATATATTGTACCTCTACATATTTAACCTAATAAATTAACTCCTAAAAATCAAATAAAAATCATTAAAATTGTAGTAAATATTGTAAATAAATAAAAATTTAAATTAGGTATATATGTGTAAAAATAATTTATAAAAAAAGACTCTGTCCATAGGTATACATAGTTGCAAATAACATTTGTATTTATTTTAACCCATGTAATTATATTATCTAAATAATTAAAATCACAAAAATTAAATTTAAATTATTCATAACATTTTCTATTTACATTACTTAATTTAATTAATTCATTTTCGAGTTTTAATTAATTTGTTTAACATTTTATTGTATTCTTTGTCATGTAGCCTATTTTGTCTTCATTCCAGGCATCTTCTGATTGGTTGACCCGGGTTCGTTGACCCGTGTCAACTTCTCATCCGCACCATTGTTCTCCCGTTGATCATGCCCCATCGTATCTTCACTCAATTTTCCCACGCACCTCAATCCATAACACTTCCCTCTTCCTTCTCCGATTCCCTCGCTCATTCACTCTCCTTTCATGCCCACGTGTTAGCTCCAACAACCTCACCCCGATCAACGCACACTTTCAAAATTCAAATGCCACCGGAGCCTCACCTATAAATAAACACCCATCAACTTCGGTGAAGAATTAATCCATCTCCATCCCATCTCCTTGCCTGCGATCGGTCGCTAGAGTTATCAGTTGTGACAGAGTTGTTGCTCTATGATTTGTAGCGTGAGATTTTGAGTAAAAGACAAGACTCATCGACGTCGCCAGAGAGCTCCTCTACACGTCTCCGCCTCTCTGCCAAGCCGCAGATCAAGATGCTCTCGCAGGTATATTAGATAGTCTAGTTTCAATTTACTGTTTATTTCGTATCCTGTTTTCATTCAGATCATGCTGATCATATCAACATCTCCAACCTCCAATATGTACGATCGGAGGAGCTCCATTCATGATTATTCACTTCCATCCATGCAGACACCTTCGCCATACCCTTCTCCATCTACTTCCACCATCTGTTCACCTCCATATCACCCCCGATCAGGTGTTAGGTCTCCATTCTGACCACCTTCATCAGAGACCCCCGCTCATCCCCATTTACCCAACTTTGACCTAACTTTTTTATCGGAGAGCCTCTCTGAGCTTCAGCTATAATTTGCAGGTCTCAAGATCTCTAGGGAATGTGTGAAGAGTAGAGATTAGACTAGAAGCTGGTTCATGGAGTGGGATACTTCAACAACTTCCATATCCATTTCTTGGCTATTTCGTGACGATCTAAGGTGATCAGCAGATATGGAATCACTTGGGCTACCTTCTAAGAGTGATTTGATGCAGATCGGTTGAGAAACGACAAAGATTCAACCCAATAAAGTTCACTGAGGCCACAATCAACCCATTTCTTCCAAAGGGTCTTGGAGGCGTCTGATCAAGAATGCTGAACAAGTTCAATCTCAGCCTTCTGTGAGCCCCAATTCTGAGTCGTTGATTAAGATCTAATCAGGATCTTCTACGCATGCTTACATCTCAGCAATTCGATCAAAACTCCAGAGCATCTGGACCATTCAACGTTCCATGTCACTTAAAGGGTACTTTTGCGCATTTACCTTCATCATTTCTTTTATTTACAAATAAACCCTAGGGGGACACGTGTCTGTATTTTCCTTATAGGAATAATTGCATTTTCACTCTCGCGTTCTTTTTATTTAAAATTAAGTCCTATTCTATATGTGTGCCTAACACGTGTAATTTGGGTAAATTGTAAAAGAAAGTATGATGTTTTGAGTTATTGATTATCCCCTGGGTTTATTTTATTTCATTTTGTCCAATCCAACGGGGAACACGTGCCCATGAACGTGACTATTTGGAAATGTGCATACTTAGACCGAAATTTCTTTTTTTTGTTATATTTGATCTGCATAATAAAACATTTTCATATTAGTCCTTGTAAATCTGCTTTTATTATGCATTATAAAAATAAAATAAAAATTAGCAAAATGCATCTAAAAAATCCATGAAAATTCACTTAGACCCATGACTCATTCATATTTAATCCATAATTTTTATTTTTGCATTTTCTTTCCATAATAACATCCAATTTGCATTAAAAAATTATAAAAATATATAAAAACTCTTCTGAAAATTCTAAAAAAATTCTTGCACACCTTTTTTGATTTATTTTGATTACAATATTATTTTTGCATATTTATTTTAATAAAAGCCATAAAAATTGCAAAACAATAAAAAAATAAAAAAATCATATAAAATTATTTAAAAAATCCAAAAAATCAGAAAAATACTTTCGGGGAAATAAAACAATTCATCTTTCATTTTATATAATTTTTATCGATTTTTGACATTATTGGTATTCTAAAAATCAAAAAACATTTGCATTTTCCTATTTACTTTATTTTGTTGTTTTTTGATTTATTTAAGGGCTTTAAAATTTGAGAAAAAGTCTGGAAAATTCATAAAAACATTAGAAAAAGTTGAAAAACTCAAAAATAATTTTTGTCTAATTTTCTATAGTATATTTTCTATTATTGAAAAATAAAAAAAGCTTTTTCTTAAATTGTTCATTTCTTTTTCTTTGAGCTTTTCATTGTTTGTAAAACTAAAAAAAGAAACAAATTAATATATATTGAAAACCTATTAAAAAGTTATTAAAAATCCATAAAAAATACAAAATTCTAAATAAAGAAGAACCCCAAGTATAGTGTACAAGAATTTTCTTTATTCTTTGCATCGATTTATTTCAATTATTAGAATAACCTTTTGGATTTTTGTAGCCTCCCTGAGATCGATCCTGCTTGCTATATAGGTAAATTAAATAACAATTTCTCTTTCTACATTTTTGTGTTTATTTTTGCTTGAGAATAATTAGTTTTTGTTTGACGCTTCTTTGGGTTGCGATGACACTTGTGAATAATTCATCCAAATAAAAACCTAGAGAAAATGGTGTCAATAAAATGGCTTTGTGCTGGGGAGGCATGACGAGGGTAGTTAGGATTTTCTTTTGACCTGTTATTCTTGGGTTCTATATATATGTTTCTCTTCTTTTATTTTTGTCTATATTTTTATTCATTAATTCATTGCATTTATTATTTTTGGCTCACATTCAAACATCTGTGTCTCTTACACATTCTTCATTTCCTTTTTCTTGTGAAGGCAACATTCTTAGGAGCGTCGGCGCATCCAAGCGAAGCGGAGGCAGCTTGATTCTCAACCAAGCCACATGAGAGCAAAGGAGGAGGAAAAGAATTTAAGGAGACCAACACTAGGAGCATAGATAGTTGTAGATAGATTTTAGCATTTGTATTCATCCAACACTCTATAAAAAGGAAATTATATACCATGTGTGTGGGGTTTGTTTCTCCAAGTGTTAGTGCACTTGGTGGACCTCACCGGTTTTATTTTTTGATCGCTTACTTTTTATTTTTTTCACGAAGTTTTTTACGCTGAGCAACTTATGATTACTTTAATTAACCTGCTTGAGCCAGGTAAATAATTAGGTCCAAAGCCCTAAACTAAAATTTCGATACCTATAGAGTATAGCGTATCTGAACTTAGTTAAATTTAACTAGTTCTTGTCCACTAATAGAAGCTATTGCTAGGACTGTTCACATGCATCATTTAGTTTAGTTTTAATTTTTGTATTTAAATTCTGCATAGATCATCCTGCATGTAGAGTGCTAGCGACAAGGTACGCATCTCTAACCCATGCATGCATCATTGTATTTAATCGTGCATGGGCTTTTCTTATTTCCTCCCTTGTTTTCACTCACATAATTTAAAAAGGAATTTGGACACTCGTTAGGCGATTCATTGAAAATATTCAAAAAGAGTGATAATTTCATAAAATTGAGACTGCTATAGAAAACTCGACCTAAAATTAAACGTAAGGAAAAATAATTATTTTGGAGAGAGTAACCCCCTCATTGTTTGATTTATTTGCAAAGTGAGAGAGGGGCGAACACTAGATAGAGCCAAGCCTGGATTTTTCATATAGACTACTGGTTCTACAAAAATGATTTGCTACTTCTCAGTGAAGAAATGCAGGTAGCTGATAAACGGTCCGGATTTCCTTAGCAGAGTGGGTGGTTTAGAGGACACCGCATAAGGCTCCGTCCTCAAGTAACGGGTAGCCATTTTTACAGTCCGTACTTACTCCCATACTGGCTGAAAGTTGGTGCAACTACTCGTAAGAATCGAGCTAGTCTTTAGGAAATTACATGCAACTAATACCTCGTTAACTCTTTTAAAAATTGTATTTATCACCAACAAAAATTGAAAAGATAAAAGGCTGAACTCTTGCGGTCTCCACTAGTGTTGAGTTAGTGAAAAAGGGGTTTGTATTGTATTTTGATTGCTAGTGCTAGAGATCCTTCCACACCATCTGCACCTTCAACTCAATTTTTCCTCTTGCATTGACCTTCGTGTTCTTCTATATTTCCTATTGATTTCGAAGATGTTGGATCGGAGCATACATCACTCAGATTTTGCAAACTCATTTTACACTCTGATTCGTCCATCTTCTATTCAGAGAGTCTTACTTCCCGAATATTCCTCAGTCTCTCTCTTCACTTCCCTTCACCTCATCCATCAACCCGTTGTTTGAGATTGGATCTAATCTCAAACTAGTATCTGAGACTCCATCATTTTTGAGGACTAATCGAGTGTCATGCATATTTTGAGAGTTAGATTCTAAACACTTGATGTCGCCCAAGGGAAAAGGATCCATGGACGAACGGTCCGAGATCAACAATACCATGTTAGCCTCCATTCAGTCAATTCAGGCGCAGTTAATATAAAAGGTTAACATTCAAACTGCATTGAGAGATATGATTCTCAAGTTGGGGTAGGATAGAACAGACATGAGAGAGGAGGATAGAAACAATGGAGGATGTGGAGTTGGGGGAGAATATCCCTATAGAGCCAGTGGCTAAGCTTACATTAAAGGATGCCTATAATCCAAGGGTAGGACTAACGAATTCATGGACTCAAATCCCTGCGATTCATGGGCATTTCAAGCTCAAGCCTACAATTTTGTCACTTCTCGCTATATTCCACGGAAATACCAATGAAGAGCCCTGCGTGCACATCTAATAGTTTGATCGCATATGTGGAACAATACACTACCAAAATGTCCCATTAGAGGTAGTGAAGATGACATCCTTCCTGTTCAGTCTGATGGACAATGCATTATATTGGATCAATCATTTGTGAAGGGTTGTCACAACATGGGAAGAGTTGAGGTCTGCATTTTTGAACAAATATTATCCTCTCAGATGTCTCAACCAAATGCGATCATTAATTGCTAACTTCTCCAAGATATCCCATGAGACTATTCACAAGGAATGGGAAAGATTTAAAAACTTGATGGAGAAGTGCCCCCACCATGATATTATCAAGATGAGTTTAGTGAAAAATTTCTTTGGGTGGTTAAGTATAGAAAACAAAAGCTGGTAGATGCCTCTTGTGGGGGAAGTCACTTCAATAAGGATGAAGATGTCTTTTATTAGATTTTTGAGGAAATGGCAGAAAGTTTAGCAGTTCTTTCTTCTTCTCGTGTATTTCAGAAGCATCCCATTACCTTTCCTGTAGTACCCCATAAGGCTGTCAATATGATGACATCACATGAAGTGGATAGGGTGGATAGTTCTGATCTGATCATCATTAGGAATCACCTATCCAAAGTTGATATAATTGAGAAATGAACCAAGGAGCTTGAGATTCTCGAAGTGATCGAACAGAGGATGAAGAACCCGAACAAGATGGACGAAATAACAAAGCACCTGGAACTTCTTGTCAGTATGATCAGCGTAGTTCATAGCACGAGTGCAGCAACCGACACTTCTGCCGTGGAGCAGACTGCTTCCACCCAACAGAGTACTGGAGGGCCATAAACAGTTCAACATATTTACTATATGCAGACACCTGATCAGGTCCTGCAACATTCACAGCAGATTGTTCCGTTCCAATAAGAGGGTCCATATATTTACGAGCAATAAGCTCCACCTCCACCTATTATTTAGGAGGTGAATGGTATCTAATTTGACCGAGAGTTCAACCAGCCCCTTCCATCTAGGAAAGGCATGTTGGGTTCCCAGCAGGGTTAGAGACCCCCACTAGTTTTATGGAGGCAGACTGCAGTCGCTCCTGCACCAACAGTTCCAGTCTCAGTATCAGACTCCTCATCACTTCCAAAACTGGAGACATGGCCATCAACTATAGTATGCTTATTTCCCACATCCCAACCATCAACAACAGTTTGCATATTTTCCTCCTCCTCCGCCTCCTCATTATCAACAGCAATATGGATACCAACAACATCCACACTATCAATCTCAGCAACAACTAGTCATTGAGCATCGATATGCTCCTTCAATGAATCCCACACTTTATCAACTTGCACTGCTCATGAAGAACATGAATGAAATGACTCAGAGGATTGACGACCTGAACACCACAAAGACACTGATTCCTGTATAGGTCGAGGCCAAACCCAACAGTTTCAGATACAAGGAACAAGTAGAGCATGACCCATCCACACCCGAGACAAGTATGGCCATTGATTTTACATGTTTACCTGATGCCATTCATCTTAGAAGCGGTAGCAGATTGCAGCCGCCTGCACACCAGTTGGGGTTGGGAGATCCAGCCATTGAGAGAGCTTCATTCTCCACATCATCTTATTTACATGTAGTTGAGAGATCTAGTGTAGTAATACCTGGGTCTGGAGTTTCATCGCCTTCACCACCACCTTAACTTTCACAAGGCAGATGCAGATCATCATCAATAGAGAGGGAGAATACACCACTCGTGGATCCTTCTTCTACATAAGCAGCAGCAACCTGCCCTGTTTTAGATTCTGTTTTCCTTTACCCATTTTGGATAACATTGTACATACTGACTCTGGTTGTTCTATTGTAAATGAGGATTCCATTTTCAATAATGGAATAGAGCATTTGAATGTTTCTACTGATTCTGTGGCATTTTCATCTAATCTTAATAAATCCAAAAAATATCCAGAAACTAAAAAAGAGCCCTATCTAATTCTAGAGTGGTTGAGATATTACAAAATATATTTTTTTAGAGATGACACTCCTTAAGGCCATGGAGTACATGCCTGCAGTGAAAAAGGGAATGAAATAAGCATGTACTCAAAAGTGTCCAACAAGGAACAAATGAAAGAAAACAGAAAAGCACATCTTAACCATGGCCACCGTTCATGCAATCAACAACCTCCTGCCTAAAAAGAAAGATAAGGGAGCACCTCACATCTATTGCCAAATATTTGATCTGAATTTGATTACACTCTTCTCGATAGCGGTTCCTTCATTAATCTCATGCCATCCTCTCTACTCACTGAGTTTGGGTTAGGACCTCTTAAAATGACCAGGATGATCCTTCAGTTCGCTGATAGATCAATTACGAGGTCGAAAGGCATTTTAGAGGACATTATTGTAACAGTGTAGGGAATGAAATTCCCTCTTGAATTTGTTGTCATGGATAAGGACACACATGCGCCGTTACTCCATACCCCAATCATACTGGGTCTACCATTCCTCCAAACGATAGAAGTGGTAGTTGATTATAGTAATGGAGAGATCATCTTTCACTCTAGTATTGATAAGGTGACAATTGAGATGATCCCTGATACTAGATCATCATTGCCACCAGTTGTAGCAGATGAGAGATAGATGGTTACATCAGATCCTGAGGACTGTGATTTTCTTGCAGAATTTAGAAAGAAAGATCCTTTTACTGATTTCATAGACACCTAGGAGTTCTTTTCCCAGAAGGAACTGCTAGAAAGCATAGTCGACATGAGTTCCCTTCTTGACCCTATTGATGTGTTTGTTGATGGGAAGTTTGAGCTGATTTCTGAGGATCATTCTGAGTTTTTGGAGGCACCTTCTGATATCCCTTTGATACATTATTATGAGATTACTGATAACATGCCTCCTTTTGAGAGTTATGAGGAACAAATATCTGAGCCACATGTTGAGTTTCTTGATATATGACTGATGAGAGACACCTTTCAGAGATTATTGTTGAGATATCTGAACCCTTTGTATGTGAGATTACTGAGGATTCAGAACATCCTGATGAACCCCTCCTTTCTAAGAAGAGATCATTCTTTGCAGACCTTTCTGATATTCTATTTACTGAGCCAACAATAGCCATGGTTGCAGTTCACATAGTACAGATCATATACCTTCTACCAGTACATCTGTAGAACTTGTCAAATAGCTGATTCAAACCCCACCTGAGCTCAAGGTTTTACAATCAGTGTTGAAATATGCCTTTATTGAGAGTCCCCCAAGATGTTTTCGGTCATCCTAAGCTTACAATTGACCGACGAACAAGAATCTCACGTGCTAGAGGTTCTTGAGAGAAAACGTAAGGCCATTCGATGGAATATTTCGGATCTCCGTGGGATTAGTTCAGACTTGTGCTCGCATTATATATACCTAGAGGATGACTATAAACCCTCCTGTGAGTGTTAGTGCCGTCTAAATCCAAATCTGAGGGAGGTTGTCATGAAGGAGATCAGAAAATAGTGTGATGCTGGCTTTATATATCCCATTTTGGATTCCAAATGACTCATCCCTTTACATGTGGTCTTGGAGAAATCTAAGATTACTATCATAATAATGACCGTGGTGAGGAGATTCTGACCCGGGTACCTACTTTATGGTGTGTCTGTGTAGACTATCGGTGCCTGAACTTAGCTACCAAGAAGGATCACTTTCCGTTGTCCTTTATTGATCAGATTATTGAGAGGTTGGCAGAGAAAGAGTTCTTTTGTTTCTTGGATGAGTACTCAGGATATAACCAGGTTTCTATCGCCATGAGGATTGGAAACTACTTTCACTTGTCCGTTTGGCATCTACGCCTTTAGGAGGATGTCCTTTGGATTTTGTAACGCCCCCGCTACATTCCAAAGGTGTATATTGGCCATTTTTGCTGACGTGGACGGTAGTTTTCTAGAGGTCTTCATGGATGATTTTTCGGTCTCCAAGGATATTTTCGACACATGTCTTGCTCATTTAGACTGAGTCCTTCAACATTGCTGCGAGGTAAACATAGTGCTCTCGTGGGAGAAGACTCACTTTATGGTGACTAATTGAATTGTATTGGGCCATGGCATCTCCAAACATGGTATGTAGGTCGACCTGGCTAAGATCGATGTGACATCCAAGCTTGAGCCACCGCATAACTTGAAGCAGTTGAGGTCATTTCTGGGACGTGTAGGATTCTATAGGCGATTCATTAAGGACTTCAACAAGATCGCCGGATTTTTGATTGAGCCTCTATGCAAGGAGAGTGAGTTTGTTGTTGATGAGAAAGTCCTCCATGCCTTCATCAGATGAAAGACATGGTTACTAGTGCTTGATGAATCTCTAAATGCATAAGTTAATATCAATCCGTTATAGCACATGCACTTAGCGTGTCATATAGAGTTGAATGAATGATCTCCACAAGGATAAATTGGCTTTAATTTTTAACCTCGGAAGTCCATGGTCAAGCATAAGGACACGATCAATTTAGTAATGAAGTTTAAGTGTCAAATATTTTAGGTAGCAATTCTTAAATTAATTAAGTTGAGTGAATACACAACTCACCAAAGAGGTAATTTTCAACACATTTTTTTAAGCTCTTAAATAATGTGAAAGTATTAGTGCACAAAAATGATATAAAACACTCATATTACAATTAGAAACTCAACGAACATCTGGACTTAATCACAATAATTTCTTGAATCGACTGAAAATTCAATGCAGTCCAAAAATCCAATACGGAGATTGGTCTAATCAAGATTTGATCTATAAAGTGTTTCAAAGTAAGAATGATATTCAAATTTAATTTGTTACTCAAATACCCTTTACCAAGTAGTTAAATCTATCAATAAATTAATGGTAATGATTCAAATCAATTGAAAATCTTCCATCAAGAAGCAAGGAATTAATCAAGTTTAATTGCTCAAAATAAGGACGCTTTCAACTTCCATTAAAGATCCAATTAAGCATTTAGAAGAAGAAATAGATGATGCGTGTTTCTTATATAAAAAATAACCACAAATCACGCTACAAGATAGAACATCAAAATAGCTTTTAGATGAGACCAAAATCACTTTAATTGAATTTATGGGTAAAAATTTATTCAACAAGTAATACAGGGACACAAATGCAATAAAACTCCATGTTTTATTACAAATAAGGACAAACATGGACTAAAATGCAAATAAAATAACCCGCAGGGGGTATTCTACAATTTTCACAATGCTAGAAGACTTATATACAAATAATAGAAATTGGAGGATAACCACTGCAAATTTTCCAATCACGTGCACGAAACATGTGAGTCATCTAGGTTCAGGCACTGAGGTTTGGTCTACATGGCATCTTCTAGTGCTTCGCTCGAGGCTCAGATACCGAGCCCTAGGTATGAAAAATTGGCTCAGGGAGGCAACATGGCTTGATTTGGACCATAAGATCTCACCTAAAGTGGAGAGATCTATGTTGAATGCTCCTTTGGTGTTCTTCAATTCCTCCTTGCACAACAGAGCTCTAGGCTGCGCTCCAGCGAGGCTGGTCCCACTCCTCCTCTCTCCTCTGCTATCACTGAAGGTCAGATGACCTTCCTGAAGATTCCGTGAAGTTGGATATGAACTAAGGACGACAAAGAAGCTTCTACAATAACATGTTGATGGAGCTTCTCCAGAGAAATAATGGAGATCAGAGTACCACTTCATTCTCTGATCAATGAAGCATTTGAGCACCTGCGAAGTTAGCCGCGAAATTCCACGCAAATGCTGACATGTTCGGGGTGTTATGGGGCGAAATGGATGTTCTGATAGGATGAAAGAGGAGAACCATATTTGGGTTCCAGGTTAAAACTCAACCTAGAAAGGCTCAACGTGAAAACACACATGGAGAAATGGATCTATCTTGAGGGAGGTAACGCGTAATTTATGGATGATTCATTATGCCATCCGAGTATTTAGATCAGAACTTAAAGATGAAAGTCAGATGAAGGAAAAATGATGAAAACATAGAGAAGATGAACATAGAGAAAATTACATGGAAATGGAAGAATCAATTGATTTTGAAGAAGTCTCTCATGCTTGATTATAGCTCAAGAGCTTCAATTCTTCGCTTCATGTTCTTGGCTAGAGAACGGAGCTCGAGCATATCACCAATGTGCTGCAATTTGGCTGAGAAGCCAAGGATCTTACCGGTGAAATATTCCCACCATCTCTCTTGAATCAATATCCAGTGTCACTAGAATAAGGATAAGGTTAAGAGGCTTTGCCTAGAGTGGCAGATAGCTGGATCATGTAGTTGGATGTGGCTTTTTATAAGTGAGGTTCATCGAAGGTTGCTGACTCGAGGTAGTGGTTTCAACCAACGTCAGTTAGCATAGAAGTTAAGATTAGGGATTTTATGGGGTTGGCGTAATTAATAGATGAATGATGAATAATTTGATGGCAGTTTAGAAGGAAGATGATGCATGTGGAGGTTGGCAAAAAAAGATAAGTTACATGGGGACGAAAGGTTACAAAGCTTGGAAGAGGTGGCTGGAGATTGGAGACGATATCTGGACCGTTGGATTGAGATCCAACAGCCCAGATTTGGGCATGTATGGGCGGCTTTGATCTGATTTATAGATCAGATCAAAGGGCTGACATTAGGGTGCTAATGAATGGTGGGGGTTGAGTTAAACCCAGAATCCAACGACCTGATTTGAAGGCAGAAATTTAAGATGAGGTCAGGCCTTGTGGTGCGTGCAGATTGTGCAACGTGGCCTAATCAGAATCATGGAAAAAAAACAACAAATCAAAAATAAATATGAAATAATTAATTAAAAAATGACCTAGAAAAATTATGAAGATGAAAGTTGTAGATCTCGATGAGGTCTACAACTTTCATGTAGAAGTCAAAGAGATCAAAGGTCATCTATACATATCTAAAATTCAATGCTAATAAAAACAATTTTCTTTGATTTTTAGTTATTTTTATTTTTTTATGTTAATTTATTTATATACACAATATTACTCTAATTTTTTAAAAAATATTACATACTAATAGGATTATAATAATATAATGTAATTAATGTTAATTATTTACAACACACAAATTAGTAATTAGTGTTATTTGTTGTCGAATCTTCATGATTATCTTAACTAAGAGAGATAAATATAGTAAATTAAGCTTATAAATCTAGGATTTATCAGTGCTCATGTCCTATAGCCACCCGATTGGTCTCTTCCTTTCAAGATCATGACAGACACCATAGATTTCGCAGTTGGAGATGTTTTAGGACACAGAAGGGATGTGATACCATTTGCTATACACTATGCTAGCAAGACTCTGGGTGAGGCACAATAGAACTTTACAGTTACGGAGAAGGAGATGCTAGAAGTTGTGTTTGGGCTAGAGAAGTTTAGATCTTACCTCCTCGGTTACCATGTTATTGTGTATATGGATCACACTACAAAGAAGGATACCAAACCACACCTTATCAGATGGATCCTTCTTCTCGAGGAATTTGATTTAGAGATTTGAGATAAACATGGAGTCGAGAATGTTGTGGTAGATCACCTTTCCTACATGACATATGTAGAGACCTCTGAGCAAAGCATGATACCTATTGCTGAGACCTTTCCAGATGAGATCATTTTGTTTGTGGCCTCACTCCCATGGTATGCTGGTATTATGAACTGTCTTATTTCCAAAAAAAGTTCCAAAAGATTGGCCGAAGCATAAGGTAGACAGATTCCTGTCAAAGATTCATTATTACTAATGGGAGTATTTGTACCTCTTTCTGTAAGGGTGCGGATTGTATCTGGAGAAGGTGCATTCCTTAGGAGGAATACACCAGTGTACTTGAGCACTATCATAAACTAGAATTTGGTAGGCATCATTCAGAGAAGCGCACGATAACTAAGATTTTACAGAGCGGCCTATGGTGGCCAACATTCATTAAGGATGCTACAGAGTATGTTCGAGGTAATACTGACTATCAGAAGATGGAAGGAATCATTGGTTCCAAAGATACAATGCCCTTGAGATATATACAGATTTCTAATGTTTTTGATGCTTGGGGCATATACTTCATGGGCCTATTTCCTGTCAGTCACGGATACCAGTACATCCCGATTGCCGTGGATTATGTTATTCGATGGGTAGAGACTATCTCCACCTGAGCCGCTGATAATCATACGATGTGTTCTTTTCCCAAGGACCATGTTATTTCGTGGTTCAAAATTCCCAAGACACTCATTTTAGAAGGGGGAAGCCGTTTCATTAATAGAGAAGTCAAGATGCTTGTGAAGGATTACACCATTGAGAATAGAGTTGTGTCTCCTTACTATACACAGACAAATGGCTTGGCTGAAATTTCAAATAGGGAGATCGATATTATATTGCAAAAAACATGTATGTTCAGATAGGAAAAACTGGTCCCGATGCTTGATTCAATTCTATGGGCTTATCGAATGACGTCCAAGTCTCCTTTGGGTATGTCTCCCTACAGTTTAGTGTATGTAAAGCCTTTCCACCTGCTAGTGGGATTAATTAACAAATCTTTATGGGTACTCTTTGTATGTAATCTTCATTATGAGAAGGCAGGAAAGAATAGGAAGTTGGATTTTAATAGATTGCTAGAAGTCCGAGACTTTGCATATGATAACTCACTCATGTATAAGGAGAAAGTCAAGCATTGTCATGATAAACATATTCGAAGAAGACTTTCTCCCCTGATCAGAAAGTTTGGTTATTTGATGCTAAGTTGAAGCTGTTTCCAGGAAAATGAAAAAGCAAATGGTCAGGAACGTTCATTGTGAGAGTTGTGCGTGACAATGGTAGTATTGTCATATTTGGGTTGTCATCTGACGCACAACCATTTATCGTGAATGGACAGTTGGTGAAGCCATATCTAGATCTTGATACATTCATGTCTGTAGTTGATTCTATATCTATGGTATCACATGATGATTCTTTGACATCCTTTGCGTCTAATGCATGAGCTGATTTTTCTTGTACATGTCCCTTCATTTCATTCTTTCTTCTTCCATTTTTATCGTTCACCTCTTTTCAGAGTGTGTGTGCTATATTTAGGATGTACTCTATCCTAAGTATAGGGGTGGTGAATGATTTCAGTTTTTCATATTCGTCCTATTTCATCACTCTTGTTGTTGCTTATACTTAGGGAGCCCTTACCCGAAGTATAGGGGAGTGATGTTGTTCATATCGTTTTATGTGATTTTTTATCTCTCGCTTGTCCCTCAACTTGTTGATATTCTTTTTCTATACTTAGGGATCTTTTACCCTATGTATAGGGGAGGACAATTCGAGCCGTTGAGTAGTTCATTCTTTCCCTCGATTTTCCCTATTTGTACAGTTTTCTATACTTAGGACTAGATGATCCTAAGTATAGGGGTGATGAATATGTGATTCATCACTCTAAAAGTTGAAAATAAAGCTTCATTCCCCATCAATTAGCTGCATATTTCCATTTATTATGCATTATTAGCATTCATGCATATCTAAATAATGTCTGCATTTTAGCACTCATATTTGCATTAAATAAGGAGCCAAATTTACTTGTACATATTGACATGTATAATAGCCAACTTCACCTATTTGTATTTATTTTATACTAACTCCAAATCCAATAAAATCAACTCTATTATGTACATATAACTAGCACTAATAAAGGAAAAATATAAAAAAATGCTTACTTGTAAAATTGACCAATAAAACCCGAGCCCTAGTTTGCAACTAAGAACTTTAAAATGTGCATCTCTATCTCATACATTGTCTTGTTTAGGTCTACTCACATTTAAAGTAATATACATTCAACGACTTTCAAAACAATACCTTTTTCATAAAAATCGGAGTTCGTCTGTGAAACTTGGGTTTTGGGCCCCTATTGTGTATAGTACATATATACCAAACTACTCCTTATTTTATCTTTTCATTTTCTTATTTATTTTATCCAAAAAAATAAGAATAAGTTGTAAATATTCTTTTTATATTTTCTCTGATTTTAACCTTATTTAAAAATGACAAAAAAGTCTATAAAAGATAAAAATGTGGTATTTTATACCTATAAGATACTTCCCAAAAATACTTTTTGTACATATGACTTCTTGTTATTTTCGGTCCTTCAAAAAAGTTATAGATCTTGCCGAGACGAGAAACTTTTGTGTTGACCACTTTTTGATTGGACGCATTTTGTTATTTCTTTTTTAATTTTTATTTACATTAAATTTTTTATTTTTCTAGGAGCGACATGTGGCATCTCTTGGAGCCGCCACGTGTCTCTCCCTTTTTATTTATTTATTTATTTATTTATTTTCTCAATTTTATTTTGATTATTTTTTCTAATTTTTATTATTTATCTTCATTACTATTATTATCTTTAAATTTTCTTTAACCTTCGCCATGTGGCCGCCATGGTGCGCAGCACGTGGCACCCCTCTTTCCCCGCTCTCTCCTCCCTTTCTCTCTATCTCTCTCTCCTCTCATATTTCTCTTCCTCTCCTCTCATGTAAACCCTCTTCGTCTCTCTTTTTTTCTCTCTCTCCCCTTCCTTATTCTATCTCCCTCCTCTCATTTTTTCCTATGCAACTCACGTAACCTCCTTATCTCTTTTACCCCATTCTCTCCCTTATTCTCGCTCTCTCTCCACCTCCCACGCACATCTCTCCCCCTTCTTTCTAACTACCCATGTACGTCTCGCAGCCCATGCAGACTCGACCCCCGCGCACCCTCCTACGTGTGACTCGATCCACCGTACGCCCGCACCCTCCGCCTTTCCCTCTGTCACGCACCCTCTATCCTCATTTTCACCCTTTCTGTCTCTCTCACTATACGCAACCACCTTCCCCACGATCTCCACTCCACCCATCTTGGCCGCATCACGCGTCGTCCACCTCCAACCACCCATAAATAGCCCTACCTCACCAAACGTCATCATCATCTGCCAACTAACACGAGAGAGGGAGAGCTCCCTGGTCCATCTCAGGTGACAATTGAGAGCCCTTCAAGATCGAGCGAAGATACCCTCCCATGGGCGAGATCCGGCGAGGATCCAACCTCTGTTGTTGTTAGCTTCTAGGAGCTTTCCCAGCTCAGCTCTCGCCGGAGCTTTGAGCAAGAACCGGAGGTGCTGCACCTCTTCCCCAGGCGCTGGCATCCACCGAATCAGTCCCCAGGTAATCTTCTTCTTCTTCTCCTTGTGTTTCTTCCTTCATCTATCTTCCCTGTTTATTCTGCTCCATTAATCGTATGACCAAATCGATCATCATCATCACCGTACCTTCCCTCCTCCTATCTCTATCACCACATCAACTACGTCGTTATCTTCCCGCACCGACTATCGATCTGCCCCTCACAAGCGTGCCTTCAATCTTGCTCGATCATCGCGGACCGACCACCAATGACTCCGCTAGCATCCACTTCACCAATGCAATCTCTACCTCACTTCTTAGCCAACCACCTTCAGTACAACATCACAACCCCTACGCACGGTTGCACGTCGATCGAGCATCTATTCATTGAGCCACTCCAGCACGCCATCCTTGGCTGTGCGACTGAGGGCCTTGCCCATCCATGCCATCGCTGCACCACCTAGAGAAGCTAGTCATCAGCGTGTGTTTCCTGCTCTGTTGCTCGAGAGGCGCTTCGCCTCAACGCTCCGAGCGCCATCACCTGCTGAAGACCCAGGCGTGTATCACTAGGGACTTTAGTAGCCTCGTGTCGATCCAAAGCCACCAGAGCCCTAGTTCCGAGTAGCCCCATGCGTGCCTCCTTCGTTCAACTCACACGCGACCCTTGCTCCTCCGCCGTCACCAAACTTCACCGAATCGCATACCAGAGCATCACTTCCCGTACGTCTCCTTCGGCCTGCGACTGCCACCCCAGACCAGCACCTCTGACTGCTCGCATCTATGAGCCATCCATGACCACCTAAAACCATGCGTGACCAACTCGCGTGCATCCTATTGCGACCCGCTTCCCTAGTTGAAGCCCGTCGCCGAGCCTCGTGCGCCACGACCTCCTTCGACCCCGCGAGGCGCAACACCAGAAGCTCCTGCATCCAGCCCTCCTTTTTATTTCCTCACGTGCATGACACGTGAGGTCGGGGTAAATTATGAGGAACACCCCTACAGACCCTATATTCATGTAAGAAATCAACCCACCCAGTAATTCACATGATCCACATGTACTTTTGGACAATTTGGAGAGCATGCTCTCCATCTTCCAGAGATTTGCAGGAGAGCCCCCACCCACTACAGCTCACGTGCGTGGCACATGAACGTTGGGAAAATGGCACCCATGCCCCTGAGGTTCAAGTAATTAAAGAAGCGCTCCTGTGCGCTATTTTTTTATTTTGTTTTCATATTCTATTTTACAATCATACCCATCTATTTGGACGTTAATTTGAACCTTTATTTGGCATCATTTCATCATTATAATTTTTTAAATTGCTCATTGTAGAACAATTCATGCTCTATCACTGTAGATTTTGAATTTTTTATGAGCTACGTATTATTTAATTGAATTATCTTTGTGAAAGTAATCAACATTGGTTTACATCAAGGTTCAGCTTTGAGTCCATTTCTTTTTACTTTGATTATGGACGAGTTGACAAGTCACATTCAAGATGAGTTACCTTGGTGTATGTTATTTGATGATGATATTGTGTTGATTGACGAGACTAGAGATGGAGTAAATGAGAAGCTTGAGGTTTGGAGACATGCATTGGAGACTAAAGGTTTTCGTATAAGTAGGGCTAAGACAGAATATATGGAATGCACCTTTGATGGAAGCAATGGTGAAAGAATCGAGGTGAAGATTGGTGACGATAACATTCAGAAGAGAGATTCTTTTAGATATCTGGAATCTATTTTGCAACATGATGGGGAAATTGATGGAGATGTAACTAATAGAATAAATGCAGGCTGACTAAAGTGGAGAGGAGCCTGCGCTGTTCTCTGTGATAAGAAAATTCCTTTAAAAATTAAAGGAATGTTTTACAAAGCAGCCGTGAGACCTGCTATGCTTTATGGTTCTGAATGTTGGCCTGTGAACCATAGACATGTGCAGAGAATGGCTGTAGAAGAAATGAAAATGCTAAGATGGATGTGTGTACATACGCGTAAAGATCGGATTCGGAGATGCAATCCGAAAGAAAGTTGGTGTAGCTCCGATCGAGGATAAGATGCGAGAAAACCGTTTAAGATGGTTTGGTCATTTGCAAAGAAGGTCAACTGATGCACCGGTTAGGAGATGCGAGTGTTGGGATGTTGAGCCGGCCAAGCGAGGGCGAGGACGGCCCAAGAAGTGTTGGAAAGAGACTATACGAAGGGATCTTAGTTTTTTAGATATAAGTCCGAGATTGACCCAAGACAGATCTGAATGGAGGCGAAGAATCCATGTAGCCGACCCTACTTAATTGTGGGAAAAGGCTTTGTTGTTGTTTTTGTTGTTGTATCTTTGTGAAAGTTAGCATATTTTGCCCACTTTGTGTTCAGTAGTTAATATTAAATTATTTACTGATATAAAAAAGTCCCAAAAATTCATATTAGGTAGATTATAGGTCGTTTTACATTATGCCCAAATTTCATCTCATTTGTACGCATATTGAGGTCATAATAAATTCATTGGTGATTCGCATAATTAATTTTTAATAGGTCACATATCAATTGTTTTAGGATCTGATAATTTTCTTAGATTCCTCTCATGTAGACTCATCTAGGATAATTTTATTTCTTGTAGTTTATTATTTTTACTCTTTATTAAAATTAATTAACTCCAAATAACCTAGACTATATATTTTATTTATAATTAATTCATCCAAAAATTCCAAAAACAAAACCTTAATTTCATTACATTTCACATTCTGGCCAAGTTTCATAATTTTTTGACATTGTTTGAATGAAAATTACATTTTAGTCATTTAGCTTTGCCAAACTTGCATTTCGCTCATTTATTGTATTTAAAAAAAACTAAAAAAATGCCTCTATGAAAACCTAATATCTAGATTGACTAAAAACCAACCTAAGGAGGTAGTGACCTCATTAAGTTCGACCTTGGGTTTGCCCAAATAAAAAAATTAACCAATTGCTTTAATTGGAAATATAATTAATTTGTAGTTTTTGATTAATCCGTCTTTGCCTGACTGCAACGAACAAATTTAAAAGTTTATTTCACAATATTATCTGAGGGAATTTTCACGGTTCATCAGATGACACCATTGCTGGGGAGGCACAACTTAGGTTAATTTTTAGAAAATCATGATTTTAGGTTTTTTAACCCTCGGGTAGTCTGACCCTCCGTTCTTCTTGTGCATATTACTTTGTGTATTTCTCTTCATTTATTTTCACTTTATTTTATTTTATCTTATTGAGTCTATCTCTCTGACCACCGTCCTGTTTTTGTGTGAGGGACCCGGCACGATGGAGCAACTGTTTAGGTGGCAAAACAACTTATGAGCTTTGGAGGCCGGCATTTTCTGGGAAAATAGCTGACTGAAGGAATCACATAAATTTAAGTTCGAGTCAAGTCGTGAGAGAGTATAGGGTCCTTAGGATTTTATTCTTTGCATTTTATTTTATTGAAAAATTTCCAGCAGATTCTGTTTGGAATCTCACGTGTGTAATCAGACTTGGACATTATTCTGTGGTGTGTTGGGCCTATTTCACTCTCCGGTGAGGGTGGGGCCAGACTTGAGTGCGAAATTAGGATAGGCACCCGATAGTTTAATTGCAAATTTATATGTGCCAATCATAGTTTAGGCCACACATCTTGGAAGATTCTCATCTTCTGAGATCTTTAATGAGACACACATAGCAACATACTACTTAGCCAAATTAAAAATCAGTTCTTCCCCACTAATAGTATATTGTTTAGGTGTTGTTTTCTCGATCTGCATGCATTTAGTGTAAATTTTACAAATTCAGTTCTTCATAATGCATGAAGAGTGTTGGGAGTCACTATAAGTATACCTTCTTATGAGCATGCATCATTGTTTCACGTTTCCATGCTGATTTTGGACTCCTCCTTTATTTTATAACTTAGGATTTAAAAGGAAATTGGGACTGAATGATAGACGCGTTTGTGTTTTCATATTAAAATTCAACTGATAACCTAATTTAAAATAAGGACTAAATTGAGCTGGTCGATTAAACAAAATTAGAATAAAAAGAACCTTGTTTTACGGGTGCATAAAGCCCTCATTGAGTGATTTACTTGCAAGTGAGAGAGAGATGACACTAGGAGAGAGCAAAAGCCAGGATTTTCATATAGACTACTGGTTCAAAAAAATGATTACCCACTTTTCAATGAGGATCTACTGGTAGCCGGTAAACTATCCAGATATCCTTAGCGGAGTGAGAGGTTTAGAGTGAAGGATATGGTTAGATCCTTAAGCACATCACGGAAGCGTGAAGATCGCATCGTATGCAATCAGGAGCGACTAGTCGCACTAGTTGCTCGATGCAGCGGAAATTAAAATTTTTATGCGATGAAACCACATGATCCAAGGACACTTCTCGGATCGAAACCAAAAAAAGGTATTAGGGTTACCTCTTGAAGAGTGGTTGCGATCGAGTCTCTAAACGAAGAGACCTCCTGTCTCAAGTTCGATCCGACAGAGGAGATGCTTGCAAGCACGTGGATGAGACGTGTGCTTCTCGCAATCCATGTTGATGATGCAAGCGATGAATCTCATGATCTCGTCACACAAGATCCGATGTCTTCTTCACAAGCGAGGTGCATCGAAGGAGACGGAGATCCACGAGCAAACAGTCCGATAGCATAACGGCGATGCCGTGACGAGAGGGACTCCCTCTAGGTATCCATGGTGGACGACCATAAGAGAGAGGGAGAGAGACGAAATTAGCATGTAGAGAGAATGAGAGAGAGAGCATATATTGTCAAGACTTAAGAAGAGCAAGGGGCGCCTTTCTATTTATAATATTTTGGGATCCATGGATCTCATTCCATGGACAACACAAATCTAATGGCTCACATTTGGTTTGTGTTTCTTTTAATCGCCGAGATTTTGTTGGTAGAAACCAACAACAATTAATTTAATTTGATTAAATATATATATTGATAAATCCACATAATTTAGTCCTCAAATTAAATCAACTAATCTGGGAGATTAATGGAAAGGAGAATCTCTCCTTCCATATAGGAGGGGTGGACGACCACCCTTTCCTTGTAGGAATTCGTGGTCGTCTCTTCTCCAATTAGGAAAGGGAGATTCCAATGCAATCTCCCAGATTGCATGATTCCTTATATCTCCAATATTTACAACAACAATGGTTGTAAACTATTATACAAAAATAATTCATAATTATTTTGTGAATATTGCAATCTTGCCATTGGAAATTTATAAATCTGATTCACAACCCAAAATAAAATGTGATTTACATTTTCAATTAATTGTCCAATGTGAATCCAATTCACATAAACTTTTAATTAACAAATGTAAGTTACAAATAGCTCTCTCTTATTAATTATAAATCACATTTATAATATATATGAATAATTAGGATAGTGCTATCCACATTATTTATATCCGTGATAATTAAATCACATTTAATCATCTTGGATCTCTACTCTCACGTGCCCAAATAATATGAATCACATTTACATTATTTACATCTTTGATAATTAAATCACATTTAATTATATTAGATAACTCTCCTTATAATAAAAATCGAATTCATATTATTCATGATAATTAAATCACATTTAATTATCCATTTCTCAATGCTCTGATACATATATCAACAATAAAATTATCCACGAACTCTTTCTAGGATAATGCGCTTTCTTCGCGGATACTTGGAGATAAGGACAGGGCGATTATATTGTTCCACGTATAGTGACTTGGATATTGAGATCACATCTCAAATCTAGATCTTGCGGACCTCCCATAGATGCTTGATTAAATCAATGCCGCAGATCTAATCTTCTTATTGCATCTGAATCACATTCAGATCAATGTCCAACATTTGGACCAAGATCAGATCACTTCTCTACTGAGAGGTGTCACTAAAATCCAAACCCGTTTCATCGCTCCCTAGGAATAGAAGCGTCATGGTTATACAATCATTTATGATCACATCACCCTCAGGTATTCTCAATACCTATACATCCTGCATAATGAAAAACCCAGAATAAACCAGAAGTATAAGATCAATTTTACAATGTCTACTTCAAGGATTTATCATTAAGTTTCTCATTCGATCATTGGGAGTCGGTATTGATCATAAACTTTCCAAAAGCATATATCATACCTATGTGTTGATCATATACTTTCCAAAAGCTTATACCAATCCCTAAAAATTCAATCAAGTTTCCAAAGCGGGACGACCGTGCACAGAATTCGATTCTTCCCAATATCTCATGAGTGAGCTCATGTCTTTCGGTTCACTAAATAAACCTGTATGATCCCTTTGAGAGATCGTATTACTCACATGCCCTAATATGCACACCAGCGCGTCAGTGTATAGACCTTGATTAGGTCATCAACCTATTGGTCTTCCAAATGTACATACTCAGACATATACTAACACATCTGTCTCCAGTCACAGGATATGTGCCTTTATCTTGACAGCATATGACATAGGACTTTGTTTATCTCGATCTCATTAAGTCAACTCTTTGACCTAACTTATCTAACACCTCCGAATCTCTATTCCTATGCAGAGGGTCTGCATCAAGAGGTCGGTTAGATATCATCCTTTAGAGAAAGGATTGCCATCTCCTTCTTAGGCTGGAGATCCTCTCTTAATAATCATTTGATGGTGCTTAACGAGTCCTTAATATAATGATTTAGATATTCATCCAAGCACCAACCTCTATGATTCAATAATTGAATTAACAGTTGTATGATCATTAAGATGGCCCATGGTACATAACCCTAATTATACTAAGGGACCTATTATGCAAATTAATTATTCTTCATTTCAGATCAGGGAATGATATTTGCAATAACATTTATTTCATAATGGCTCGCCGTGGGCTCGCATGTCCAACATAAAGGACATTGCGTATGGCTCCATCCTCAAGTAACGGGTAGCTGTATTTATACGATCTGCACTTACTCCTATGTTGGTTCAAAGTGGGTGCAACTTTTTGTAATCATGACAGTCTGTAGGGAAGTATAGGCACCTAACAACTCGTTAATATTTCAACAATTTTCACCAATTAAAACTAACAAGATAATTCGGCTGAACCTTTACGGCCATCATGTGTTGAGTTGGTGAATTTGAGGGTTTGGCATTGGGTTTGTATTGTGTGAGTTTACTCCGCACATTTACGTGCACCGTAGAACTAGCGCCTTATTGAATACCTTGCTCTCATCGGTTCTTTCTACCATTGAAGATGACTGATTGGGGCGAATATTTATTCAAGCTTTGCGAATCTCTCATTGAACCCTTCAAGAAGTACGCCTTCAAAGGTCGAAGCACAACTTGGGCCAACTTGGACTCATGACCCTCTTGAGTTCAGGATCTCTCACTCTCAGGATAGTCACTCACAAACCATCCCCTTTCTCTCCTCCCATCTCACCGAGGAAGACCTTTGCCTCTGTGAGAATATTTTCATTCATGAATCCTCTTCAAATCAAGACTACATTGTTGACCCAGGACCTCGAGAAGATTCAAGCAAAGTGCCTTCGAAAAAGAAAGATGAGGAAGAAGAACACTCCGAGGACCCCATGAAGATGATACTTTTCCGATCATTTGCATCTGAGCAACAATAAGCTTTACTCCGAGCTCAGATAGGACAACTGAATGTTGGGACTGAACCTCCAATGGATGCCGCATACAACCCTGAAAAATATCAAATTTGGAATTATTTGAGTTTGGTTGAACTAGAAGTAGATTTTGAGTTGAAGCATAGTTCCTGAACCTGTTGTTGCACTTTGATGGGAATGCTTCCGAGGAACCATATGCATTCTTATGGGACTTCAAGTTCGTCTGCGCTAACCATAGGAATCCTAAGGTTAGACATGATTATATCGGGCTCACCCATTGATGAATCTCCATTTCATCACCTTTATTATATCATTTTGGCCTAAAAAACCCCAGCAAATGCATATTAATAGCATCAAATTGTATATAATAGCATTCATGATTCATTGTATTAATTACACATTAAATAAGGTTCTTAATGCCAAAATTATAGAATAAACAGGAGAAAAGAAAAAAGAATAAAATATTGCAAATATTTTATGACCCAAACCCCGAGACCATGGCCAGTATGGCATTGATCGACAAGGAATAAAGTAGGGGGAGATAAGGGCCAGTGTACAATACATACCTCATTTATTAATTCATTTATTTATGCATTTGTGGACACCAATTTTGTACATAATGATTTATTCATCAAATAAAGAAACTTTGTACATGAAAATTGTAGATAATAATGTAAATAAAAATACAAAATTGAGTTTGTGCAAAAATAATACACAATGTACATTTTATACACAGAATATAAAGCCAAAATCTCAACTTCACAGACCCATACCTTGCAAATGAAAACTCCAAATCACCAAAACTCACCTTTAATTGTATATAGCATTCCAAGAACTATTTTATGAAATTGATTTCAGAATTTTTGGAGTCCATATGCAGAAGTTAGGTTTTTGGCCCTTCTTGTATATAGCATTGATTAAAATATTCTTTTTATTCAATATTCATTATATTTATAAATTCATATTTTTAGAATTTTGTAGATAATGTATATAATACATACACATATTAAAACTAAAGAAAAACCAAAAATAATTTGTAAAATAAAATAAGTATACAAAATTCATAGACAAAATACCTATACTATATATCTATATATAAATAAAAAGGATTTTATTCCTTGGTTCTTTTATTCTTTTATATTTTTATAATAATGTATACATTATACATAACCCATTAAAAATACAAACCCAAAATAAAAATCAAGAAAATACAAATAATAAATTAAGTATACAAAATACATAGGTAAAAGACCTATAAGGATACCTACATATACCTATACCTAATTATTTAAAAATGTAAATAAACTCCAAAAAATTAAATAAAAATACCTTTATACTCACAAAAATAAATTATAAATTTATAAAATAAGCCAATAAAATAATAAAAGAAAATAAACAAATTAAAAATAAAATACATAAAAATACATGTAAATACATACATATACACATTATTAAATTATAACCATAATAAAACACTTCGAAAAATTCAATAAAAATCACAAATAAATACTACATGAAAAAATACACATTTTTTATGTTTTAAGAAAATTCTAATAAAATCATTTACTATTGTAAATAAATCAATTTCAACTTAAATTCCCTATTTTGTCTTCTAGCGGATGACTTGGACCAATCACAGGCCGTCAACAGTTGACCGCTCGGTCAGCTGCTTCCCCAGCCGCCCGATGTGACGCAGCCTGTCTCCTCGCCTGTCTTCTCCCCTTTTTCCCGGGCACACCATCCATCAATCGAAGATGCTTCCTACACAAGAATTGCTCTCTAATCATCCATGATGCCCGCGAAAATCTTAGGTCAATTAGATACTCATTGGATCAGTCAATAATCGCCGGTCAATAAGGCTAATCGCCAATGTCTATAAATAAGTAGCTCTGCCTCCTTCCTCGAATTTGGCCACTTTTAATCCGATCTCAAGCCTTGATTCCATTCCTAGGACATTCCTCGTGACAGGGGGGCGTGCTGGCGTCTCGAATCGGCTGAAGGGAGGAGAGTTTTGACGCGGCGGAGCTCCGGCGTCCGCCCTACTCCCTAGAGGCCCCCAGGTATAAGAGCTGTCTCTTCTATGCTTTTTAGTTAGTTTCTAATGCTAGTTTTCCATTCCAATCATTAGATTAGGTTTTAGTTAATTCTCGTAGCTTAAAAATCAAAATTCGAAGTTCGTCGGAGCTCCGCTCCGGCGACTTCTTCACCGTACGCCCGACTGTTTCCGACCGCCGTGAGCACCCCATCTCGATCCCCATCGCTTTCTCCATCATCCCATCACCTTTGTCCAACCCAGGACCTTCGGTATTGGCAAATCGGGGCTCCACCTCCGCTGTTCGCCAGAGCCCCTCCGCCCACCTTCATTTTGCATCGCAGCTTCAAAACCCCGGGTCGAGGAGATAGCTCTCTCGCCCGCGGTTCTTCCTATGCAGGTACAACGAGGAGTAGAGCCCATCTGGGCTTGCATTGAACCAGGAAGAGGTTCCTGGAGGTCCCCTTCTTCACCGCCCTCGACCGAGCGACTCGGACCTCCAGGAGCCATGAGAGGACCATCAGACGACGCGGAAGCTTCCCAGCTACGTTCAGATACTTCAGATGCGCGGGAGGTGCCCGGAGTAGCCCGAGCTGCTCGATCGAAGCTCGCCGGGGGCGAGCTTCTTCCCCGTTCTTCCAGACGCCTCCAACACCATTGGATCGGGAGGCCAGGCCCAGATTGAAGGAGAACCGTCCGATGAAGACACACGTCCACCGTCAGATCAGCTAAGAGCTTCTAATCCAGGCCCTTCATCGATGAACCGGCATCCGCCGTCCGATGGGCGACACGTGGATAAGTGGCGCATCCAGCACCGCAGGATGAGGCGCCCTTAGGGGGTAAATTTCACGTCTAGCCCCCCCCCCCCCCCGTTTTTTGTATTTATTATTTAATACCGAAAATAAAAGTTTAAGTTGTAAATAAGTTGTAGAAATTGTAGAACAACCCTCAATGTTTGTATATTTACATTTTAGTCCCTCCGCGCCTCACGTGCAGCACCAACGTGAGACGCGCGAAATTTGCACTTAAACCCTGCCGAGTTTCTGTAATTATAAAATGGTCCTGAAAATAAAAGTTAACATGTATTTTTATTGTGATTTTTACATGTATGGCCCTGTCAATTATTTTATTTGCAAAAATACCCTTGCCAGGCCATTTATTTTTGTGAGCTTTGTCCATTTATTTTGTGCTTCATATTAAATCGAAAAATTTTGCAAAAATAGACTTAAGCTCCTGTTTGGTTGTGCTTGAACGCTATATTTTTAGTTTTTCATTTTGTTGCATTTTTGCATTTATTAAAAATAAAAAAACATGTCTTTAATTCACTGTCTAACTTATAAAATCCTAAAAAAATATGAAAATGCCTCGAAAAATTCCAAAAATATTCCCTATGGTGCATTTTGACCTATTTTAGTGTCAGTCCAAAAACCCCTAAAAATCTCAAAAGGAAAACCTCCAAAATTCAAAAATACCCAAAAACTTTAAAAAAAATACAAAAAATCAAAGAAAAATCAGAAAAATATAAACTCAGTCCCTATTTATAATATATTTTATTATCTTTGTTAAAAAAATAGTGTGGAAAATGTTTGAGCTGATGGCTATTTTTAATGTCTATTTTTATGACAGCCATACCCTATTCCACTGTTTGCTCCTATTTTGCTATTTAAAAATACTAAAAATGTTTTCAAAAATGCCCAAAAATCACAAAAACTGTAAAAAATCATGAAAATTCTAAAAAGTCTTTATTCCTGAATTCTTGCATATTTTTGAGTATTTTTATAAATATTATAGTACCCCTCTTATGTATATATATGCATTTCCTAAAGAAAAAAAAGATATATATATATATATATATATATCTGATTACTTATGTGTAGTTATATATCTATTTACTAACCTTAATATAAACAAAAAAAGAATATATATATATATATATATATATTTTGTTATACTTATGTACACCTATATATATATTGTATGGATTATAAGCCATATACTATCCCTCTAGGGGTATACATATATTTATAAATTTATCTTTAATATATATATATCTTACCTAATTATATTATTAAAAATAAAAACAAAAAATATAATTAATAAAAAAATAAAAAAATTCTAAAAATCAAAAACCCACTTCACACAAGGATGACTCTGAGATACATGTAGGCTATTGCATTTTGTATTGCTCTCTGTTGTTCGACCTCTACATGCTTGTCACTGTACATTTTATGGTAGAGTAAATAAAGATTAATTCACATTTCTTTTTGAGCTTGATTGTTTTATTCTTTGGTTATGGGTTAATTGCTGGTCAACCCAATGTTTGGTGAGCGGTCGCCTCAGCGACACTTGATACATTTATTATGGTGACCCTCGCCGAACATTTGCGGTTATCAGATGGCGTCGTTGCCGGGGAGCAATGAGCATAGCCTAATTCATTTTGTCATTCTCGTATAAAAAAATCTTGATTCATTATTCATTTTTGTGAGCAGCTATTATTATTGCTATTAATCACCATGCTTCATTTATTTATTTATTGTGATTATTTTATCTGCTCCATTTGATTGATTGAGCTCTACTAATGCATTCTTTTTGTGACTTTGATGCGAGGGCCCGCCACGCGAGGATGGCTTCTTAGGAGGCCAATGCAGCCAAGCTTGGAGGAGGATGGTCTTCTTCTCACGACCATCTGGAGAGAGCACCAAGGAAGCAAAGAGAGGGAGATTAGATAGAATTAGAATACTTAGGATTATTTATTTTGTAATTTATGGTGAGAGAGAGACTATTTTGGCATGTAATTAAACAGGACTCTACTCTTCACAATGAGGTCCAGTGCCCGGGTGATTGTTCACCTGGGGGCCTCATCGCGGCTTTTTGAGTTTTCATCGCCTTCTTTTATTTTGTTTTCCGAAGTTTTGAGCTTTCCGCCTTTCTCTTACTTTGTTTTATGTGCTTGGAGCCCCTAGATATAGGTTGCTTGACTCGGTAGCTAGGTCCAAACATTAATAAGGATGCATGTTCCTATAGTCTACTTCGCTTGGATCTAGTCAAACTTAAACAAGCCGCTCAGTTATTTCTTAGACCTCTATGCCGTAGCGAGCCTTGTTAAGCGGTTTCTCCTACCCTCAATTTGTTGAGCAGAGGAGGGTGAGCCATGACCGGACCTTCTTGGGCTAGAGATAAATGAGCGACTTATGGTTCTTTACGCTAATAGCAGCTTATGTTTAGGGCGATTTTGTGCCTTGCATACCGACATGTAGATAGGTTTAAAAATTCTGTTTTGCATACCACATGGAGAGAGCTAGGATGCACTGTAAGTCTTCTAACTCAGCATGCATCATTCGGTTCAATGGTGAGATTTCCATCATGGAACCACTTGCACGGCTTTTCCTGCTATCTCCCTCTGATTTTGAGCACCTAGGACTTAAATGAAAATCTACAAAAACGTTAGGTGCTGGTATGAAACAGACTCAAAAAAAAGTGAAAACCCAAAAACTAAAACAAGGGGACTGCTAAATAAACTTTGACCTTAATTAAAATCTGTAATGGACTATCATTGTACCTGGTTCATAAAGCCCTCATTATTTTCAGGTACCATGGAGGGGGACCAAAACCCTACTCCCTTGAGCGAGTGCGACCCCTAAGGATTAAAGCCCAAAACCCAGTCTGCAACTGCCTTGTGTATCACCTGGATTTCCGAAGTAATGGCGCATCTATCGTACGTAGGCGAGTAGGACTTGGTCGCCAATGGTGACTCTCTGTTGTGAGAGCATCGACCCTGTCCGATGTATTGAGCATAGGCCACGCCTTCACGGGGGTGTCTGTCTCATCGTCCTGCGTCCGAGTAGGTTCTTGCATGCTCACGAGTGATTCCGTTGCGAGCGAGAACCGAAGTATTGGTTTCGCCTATCGGCTTCCTCTCTTTATTTCTTTGGCTGAGTAGGGATCTAGGAAGGGTTACAAGGACTCCAAAAAGTACAGACTACAGGTTACACAGGAGGAGGACAAGTACGGGATACTCTTCTGGCAGTACTCTCTCTCCTATAGGGTAGCGTACTAAGGACTTGTTATAAGATATGTCTGAAAATCACAACTCTAAAAATGAAAAGATAATAAATAGCCGAGCTTTCACGGCTTCACATGGCGTGAGTTGGTAAACCCGATTTTGTATTGTGTTTGTATGGATCTAAATTAAGGTTCAAAGATCAAGTCTCGCGCATTTGCGCTCATTTTGTTGTGTCTCCCTTTGACCACCCCGCTCAACCGAGCCTCTCTACTGTTTTACACTCCTTTTATTCCTCGTTGATCATCGTATCTTTCATCCAACATCTGATCTTCTCTTGTACTCCGCGAAGTTGATTCATGGATGGTTTCCGTCGGGACCATGCCGACACCCACATCGATTCCATGAACTCAACTCCGCCAATAAATTCGAGGCGATTCCCGAGAACCCGATCCGGACTTGCGGATCGATCTCCAGACTCCTCGTTTTCTACCTTTCTCTTGGCCACCCAATAAATTGGGATCACTTTTGTCCCGCTTCCACCGTTGTGAATGGAAGTCGATTACACTCTACATCCTTCTCCATTCACAACATGCTGGGGTTGACCTGAATCCCAGCTTCATCATGGCAGCTGAACAATTAATTGCAAGTGATCTGATTCGGACCATCTCATTATGCAGATAGAAGACAATGCGAGCCCTGGAGACTACTCCGGAGTTCATCTCGTCCGACTCAGACCCTGACATGGCTCCAGGAGGAAAGGGCAAGGGTCAGCAGCCACCACCAGAGGGATAGGTGCCAGATCAGAACCAAGTTAATGCACAGTTGCTGGCATCTATCCAGGCCATACAGCAGCAGCTGACCGAGCAGGCCCTTACACAGACAACATTCCAGGATATGTTGAATGATATGATGCACCGTGATGATGGAGGAGAAGGCAGAGGCAGAGGAGGCAGTGGAGGAGGAGGTGGAGGTGGAGGAGGTGGTGATCCTCCTGATGATGACCTTGAATTGCCACCACCAAAGTCGTCACTCAAAGAAACATACAATCCGGGAGACAGCCAGATGACCGAGTGGATTCTCATTCCACCGGTACACGCTCACTTTGAGCTAAAGCCCCAGTTTATTGCCCTTCTCCCAGCATTTCATGGAAACCCCAGCGAGGAGCCGTACATTCACCTGCAGCAATTCTCCTGCATCTGCCGCACTACTCACTATCCCAATGTCCATCTAGACATTGTCAAGATGATGGCATTCCCATTCAGCCTACAGGACAAGGCCCTCTATTGGGTCAATCATTTGGGGAAGGTCGTGACGACTTGGGAGGAGTTTGAAGTCCGCCTTCCTGCACAAATATTACCCTCTCGGTCGGCTCAACCAGATGCGAGCCCGTATCAGTAATTTCACCCAAGGGCCCCACGAGTCGATACATGAAGCTTGAGAGAGATTCACTGACCTGCAGGAGAAGTGTCCCCATCATGATATCCCGAAGACCAGCTTGGTCCAGCATTTCTTTGGGGGACTGAATATTGAAAGCCACGGCTTGTGGATGCAGCATGTGGGGGTTCCCATTTTAATAAGGATGAAGATGTAGTTTGGCAGATCTTTGAAGAAATGGCCGAAGGAGAGGCTGCCCTCTCTTCATCCAAGGCATATCAGAAGCAGCCCCATATCCTCCTGAAGCAAGTACACATGGCTGCATCCAAGGAAGCAGAGAGAGATGAGAGCTCCAACCTCAGCATCATCGGGGGCCATCTCTCTAAGGTAGATATCATCGAGAAGCGATCACAGGACCTCGAGAAACTCGCTGTGATCGAGAAGAGAACCCAGAACCAGGATAAGCTAGATCAGATCAACAAGTACCTTGAACTGTTGGTCGGCACAATCAACTCTGTCCAGTCGGCTACACCATCAGACGCTCCCGCTGAGAAGAAGGACGAGCAGCAACCGCAGCATCAGCCTCAGCCGAGCCAGCAGCCACCGGCAGTCCAGCACGTGTACTACGTGCAGGCACCCGATCAGGGCCCGCCGCAGCAACAGATGGTCGTGTACCAACCAGAGTTCCTTTCTATACCTGATCCAGTCTTCCCACCACCACCCCTGATCCAAGAAGTCAGTGGGGGTATGGAGTAGTGATGCACAGTCGACCCGTCCTCAAGGACAACCTCAGGGTCAGCAATTCGCCAACCGACAGTACCACCAACCTCAGGGTGGTCGTTTTGGTCAAACTTCTCAGCCTCACCAGCAGTACCAGCAGCCTCCCCAGTTTGCACAGTAGTGGAGGCAGAATTTTCCTTATCAGCAGCAGTCGCAGTACCACCACCCACAGTCGTATCACCAGTACGCGGCTGCCCCCTCTCCGCAATATCAGCAGTATCCTCCCCCGTCATACCAACAACTTCAACTTCCTGCTCCACCACAGCAACACCACCAGCAACAGCCCCACCCATCTACCCAACAGCAGCGTGGTCTGCACGCTGAATCTTCTGAAGTGTCCCCTGCGAATCCCGCCATGGATTGCCTGGCCCACCTTGTTAAAGGGCTAGCGGATATGACAAAGAGGCTCGACGACCTGACCGCCACCAGAACTACCATTCCGGCACAGTTTGAAGCCAACCCCAATAACTTCAAGAAGAAAGAGCAGGTAGATTGTGATGTCCTGTCCGTGTCTGGTAACGATATTACTGTTTATTCTAATGCTGTTACTCTCAGGAGCGGAGGGCCTTGCCTCCGCCTGCTACCACAAATGGGGTGAATAAAGAAATAGGTGGATCGTCATCTTCCGCATCAGCCGTGTCAGCTCCAGGGGCGGGTGAGGAGGAAGAAGAAGGAGAAGCCAGTCCAGCCGTCATGCCATGCCAGCAGCAACTTCAGCCAAAAATACAAAAAAATCAGCAAAAACAAAAACAATAAAAAGAAGCTTGTAGTAGAAGCGAAGCTGCACCAGCCTTGGAGGAGCCGCCAACAGCAACCGATCCCTCACTAGCCGATGGAGCAGACGCTACCCTTTTGATCGCCCAACAGCACCAGCATGTCGAGATCCAGCTTGTACTCCTTTTTGTAGTTCGGATATACAACATTCTATTGGCGATGATTTTGATGTAAATAAGAACTCTGATTTTCCTGATAGTAGTGTACATATTCCTTTTCCTCATGCAATACAAAAATCCAAAAAAATTACAAAAAGAAAAAAGGCATTTTCTGATCCAGGTGTTGTGGATATTTTGGATAAATTGACTGTTGAGATTCCCTTGTTAAAGGCCGTGGAATACATGCCAGCCGTAAAGAAAGGACTGAAAGAGGCATGTACTAACAGGCGTCTCCCCGCACAAGAAAACAGATGCCAGCAAGTCGAGAGGCATGTCCTCACCTTAGCCACGGTAGCATCCATCAGCAATCTCCCCCAGAAGAAGCAAGACACAGGAGCGCCTCTGATCAGTTGTGAGATTTTTGACCAGGTCTTCGAGTGCACTCTCTTGGATAGCGGATCTTCCATCAACCTTCTGCCCTCGTCAATAATGCAAGAATTCGGGCTGGGACCGATCAAGCAGACACACATGATCCTTCAGTTCGCTGACCGATCCGTCAAGCGGCCCCGAGGTCTGTTGGAAGATGTTGTAGTTAAGGTGCAGGAAATGAAATTCCCACCTGACTTTGTAGTCCTTGATATGGACTCGCCTGCACCCCTGCTCCAGACCCCTATCATCCTTGGCAGACCATTCCTTCGTACTTCAGGTGTCGTGGTTGATTACGGGTCTTGGAAGATCACTTTCAGCTCGAATACCCAGCAGATAACGATAAACATGAACAGAGAGCCGAATGCCACAACTGATGAGAGCCAGGAAGCATCATAAGCAGACTGTGATTTCATTGCGGAGATCAGAGACTCAGAGTTATCATTGGATGATCCATGGACCCGAGAAATCCTCACTCTTAAGGAGGACTTGGAAAGCGCAGTCAGCATATGCTCCGATGATTCTTGGGAGACAGATTCCCAGATGCAGGCGCATCTTCTTGAGCATTCACTCCAGACCGAACATGATCAGCTTAGCGCGGAACCGTTTGGTACATCATTGGGATCTCAACAGGATGTTGAGGATGGTAAGTATTGCAAGGAAGTACATCCTACCATCAGCATGGTATCTGAAGTGACAGATAAAGTAGACAGATCAAAGCCAGAACTCAAGCCACTTCCTGCAGGCCTGAAGTATGCGTTCCTTGCGGGTGAAGAACACATGTATCCGGTCATCATCAGCAGCAGGCTGAACCCGGATCAGGAATCTCGACTTCTCGAGGTTTTAGAAAAGAATCGCAAGGCACTTGGTTGGAGCGTATCAGATCTCCGAGGGATAAATCCAGCTTTGTGATCACACCATATCTATCTAGAAGAAGATGCCAAGCCATCCCGCGAATTTCAGAGAAGGTTGAACCCTAACCTTCTAGATGTCGTCATGAAAGAAATCACGAAATGGTGTGACACAGGCTTCATCTATCCCATCTCCAACTCAAAATGGGTAAGCCCCCTGCATGTAGTTCCCAAGAAATCTGGGCTTACCGTGGTTACAAATGATAAAGGAGAGGAAATTTCAACTCCGGTACCAACATCCTGGCAGGTGTGTGTTGACTACCGTCGTCTCAATGCAGCAACTAAGAAGGACCACTTCCCCTTGTCATTCATTGATCAAGTTTTGGAAAGATTAGCAGGCAATGAGTTCTTCTGCTTTCTGGATGGGTACTCCGGGTACAACCAAGTGGCAATCGCTCCTGAAGATCAGGAGAAGACTACCTTCACTTGCCCGTTCGGCACCTACGCCTTTAAGAGAATGCCCTTTGGATTGTGCAACGCACCTGCAACCTTCCAAAGATGCATGTTAGCAGTCTTCGCAGAGATGGTAGGCAGTTTTCTCGAGGTGTTCATGGACGACTTCTCTGTCTATGGTGATAGTTTCGATTCTTGTCTTGAGCACCTAGACAGAGAGCTTCAGAAATGCCGGGAAGTTAATTTAGTGCTCTCATGGGAAAAGAGCCATTTTATGGTCACTAAGGTATTGTGATGGGCCACGTCGTTTCCAAACGTGGCATGGAAGTCGACCCGGTGAAGGTGGATGTCATTTCGAATCTTCAGCCACCTCAGTCAGTGAAGAATGTGAGGTCATTCCTAGGGCATGTGGGATTTTACAGACGATTTATCAAGGATTTCAGCCGCATTGCCCGACCTCTGACAGAACTCTTGTGCAAGGAGACTGAGTTCATTGTTGATCAGCCGGTTCTCCTTGCTTTCAATCAGTTGAAGGAGCTCATCATTCAGGCTCCAATATTGCGGCCTCCTGACTGGACTCTTCCCTTTGAGATAATGACCGATGCGTCAGATTTTGCAGTCGGAGCTGTTCTTGGGCAGAGGAAAGACAGAGCGCCCTATGCCATTCACTATGCCAACAGAACATTAGATGAAGCACAAAGAAATTATACAGTGACAGAGAAAGAATTGCTGGCTGTGGTTTTCGCCTTAGAGAAGTTCAGATCCTATTTGTTGGGATCAAAAGTCACAATTTTCACGGACCACTCTGCTATCCGGTACCTACAGCAGAAGAAGGATGCCAAGCCAAGACTAATTCGTTGGATCCTTCTCCTCCAGGAATTCGATTTGGAAATCAAGGACAAGCCTGGAGTTCAGAATGTGGTAGCAGATCACCTCTCCAGAATTGAACAACATGAGTCTCCCCTGATCAATGCACCTATCACAGAAACCTTCCATGACGAAGCCATCTTAGCCGTGGATTCTCTTCCTTGGTATGCTGATATAGTCAATTACCTCGCCTCTGGGGTAATACCATCGGATTGGACGAAGAACCAAAAGAATAAATTCATGTCGACCATCCGCTTCTACCAATGGGAAGATCCTCTTTTATTCTGAGAAGGAGCAGATTGTATTTGGCGCAGGTGCATGCCTCAGACGGAGCAAGCTAGTGTCCTTGAGCATTGTCATTCGCTAAAATCTGGTGGACATCACTCTGGAGATCGTACGGCAGCAAAAGTTCTACAGTGTGGCTTCTGGTGGCCCACATTATTCAAGGATGCAGTAGAATTTGTCAATAGATGTATTGACTGTCAGCGACTGAAAGGCACACTTACTGCCAAAGATTCAATGCCCCTGAAAATCATTCAGATAGAAGACATTTTCGATGCATGGGGCATTGACTTCATGGGGCCTTTCCCTAACAGTCAAGGTTTTGAGCACATCCTTCTTGCCGTCGATTACGTGAGTCGTTGGGTTGAAGCTATTCCCGCCCGAGCCGCCGACAGCAAAACAGTTTGCCAGTTTCTGAAGAAGAACATCATTTCGCGGTTTGGGATACCAAAGATTCTCATATCAGACGGGGGTAGCCACTTCATCAACAAAGAGGTCAAGAAGTTAACGAAGGAGTACGGCATCGATCACCGTCTCGCGTCTCCTTATCATCCGCAGACCAATGGCATGGCGGAGTTATCCAACAGAGAAATCAAGACTATACTGCAGAAACTTGTTAGGCCGAACAGAAAAGACTGGTCTCAACTCTTGGACTCAGTTCTATGGGCTTACCGAACAGCTTACAAGTCTCCCTTATGGGAAACCATGCCATCTGCCCGTGGAATTGATCCACAAATCTCTTTGGGCAATCAACAGTTGTAATTTGGACTCACGTAGATGTGGTCATAAGAGAAAAGACGATCTGAACAAGCTCTTGGAATTCCGAGACTATGCATACGATAACACCTTGATGTACAAGGAGAAGGTGAAACGCTGGCATGACCGGCACATCAGACGGAAGACCTTCGACGTTGGACAGAAAGTGTGGCTATTTGATGCAAAGTTGCGGATATTCCCAGGTAAATTAAAGAGTAAGTGGATCAGGCCATTTCGAGTATGTGAAGTGCGTGACAATGGAAGCATCGCTATATCAGAATTGTCCCCTGACGCACAGCCCTTCGTCGTCAACGGCCAACTGCTGAAGCCTTACCTTGAACCAGATGCATTCTTGGCCGTTGTAGACTCTATTCAGATAGTGCACCACGATGACATCTCCACAGCACCTACGGCATCGAAAGATTCAGATGATGTACTCCAGCCACTATTTATCTGATTTTCTTCTTTTCTTCTTTTCTTCTTTTCCTTTCCTATTTTCTTTTAATATCTAAAAGGTGCTGCCCTTGTAGATAGTTTTCTATACTTAGGACGTACTTTGTCCTAAGTATAGGGGGGATGTGCACCTAGAGTTTTTCATTTCGGTCCGATCCTCTCCATTGTCTCCTCTTCTTGTCTATACTCAGGAGTATCTTACCCTAAGTATAGGGGGAGACAATCTGAGTACGATCAGTATATTCCCACCCTTGACCCTCCCTGTTTTTTGTACAGTCTGCTATACTTAGGATTATTTGATCCTAAGTATAGGGGGGACGGTCAACTTCTCATTCATTCATTTCATTCATATTTATTCTTTAGATCTGTCTATACTCAGTACGAGTTATGTCTCTGCTTTTCTCTTCGATCTATGAGGACATAGCTCAAGCTAAGTATAGGGGGGTCGTATATACTATGTATATACTATAAGCCATAACTCATACTGAAAAATAAAAGATCACCTCAATATAAAATACAGTGTAAAAAGTAGCTTTATAATAATGAAAGATGATTGTGAGTTCCTCAGACTCCTTGTACTTGTACTGATTAGTAAGTCAGAAAAGCGTTTTGTGCAAAACATTCTCCTTTGAAAAATCTTGTGAAATTTGTTTGAAAATAGTGTGTACAAGTATTCAACCTTTGAAAAATTAGTTTTTTGTAAAATTTATTTTCTTTGAGTGAAACCAAAATGTGTGAAAATCAGTGTGCCAATGATTGTGAAAATTTGATTGTCAAAATTGTTTTGAAAAATCTATCTATGTTGTGTAAACCTTTGTAAAAGGATTTTCAAATGCGTAAACATGACTGCAAAATCATCTTGGACTATAGTTTTCAAAATCCTTGTGAAAATGATTCTCAACTAAGTCTGAGGAGTCCGCACAAAAATTTCTCATTTGTAAATAATGAATAAGCTCGAACAAAGCCTATAAGAACCAAACCATATTGTACATCAAATACAATTTTTATTCTTTTGTACATACTGATTAATAAATCAGATACATATACAGTATGATTTGAAAAATAGTGTGACCATTTTTGAAAAAATTGATGTGAAATGATTTCAAATGTGTGAAAATGTTTTGATTGAAGAAACTTTTTCTTTGTGTGAAAGAAAGGATTTGAAAAACCTATGTGCAAATATTTTGAAAAATGCTTGTCAAAACTATTGAGAAAATTGTATATATAGTGTGAAAAATCTTTGCAAAAATAGTTTTCAAATATGTGTAAATGATTGCAAAAATTATCGTGTACTATAGTCTGCAAAAATTATTGTCAAAAACTAAAAAGAACAACATTACAAATACTTGTCAATCTTGAATAAATCTCATACGATTCTTTCTATGCAATTCTAAATAATCTACTTCATTCAAACCTGTAAAGTTTTTTTAAGAAATGCATACATTTTTTAAATAAAGCGGTACGCCCGTGTAAATAATTGTAGATACTTTTTGTATGCATCCAGTTCTTAGTTTATTTGCAAAAATTCTTTGTGTAAAAATATTCTTTGATTCTTTCAAACTATTTGTGAAAAAAAAAATTGCATCATTCATTGTGCATAGCATAAGCATACCATTCATATTCTTTTTGAGTGAGCTTGATGATTGAATCAGTCTAATAAAGTCTCAAATTGGAGCTTCGTTGGACCTTACCGCACCTAATTGCACTGGAACCTTATGGGAACTAGGTTTAAGGTACTTCAGGTCTATGCAGACTTAATTCTTTGAGAAATCAGGGCTGGGTTCAACTCACCTCAGTGGACTAACTAGAACTTTTAGAGACACACGTACGACTCTTGCCGACCGTGACCTAACTTGGACACTTTCACCTTTCACTTGGCTCAACTCAGTTGGAGTGGTGAGGGGGTTGGATTTGCCAGTCTGAGACGCACACGGGTGGAAACATTCGTCCTCGTCTAGGGAGGGAAGTGCACCCCAACCTCGTCCAATAGCCATGAGGTCTAAAGACAGGAGATTATGGGTTGCGATAAAGCTTCAAAAGAGGGATAGTCTACTGGCTCAAGAGGAAAAACTCCTTATGTAAATGTTGCTGTGAATAGTATGTTGAAAAAAAAAATGGTCAGGCTTGTACAAAAATAAAAATGCCTGCAAAGTATGTACAAAGTCAATAAGCAAGCTTGAGTTCCAAAGACAAATATGTGAGCCTGCAGCTGGATGACTTGACTACACTGGTCTTGCATCCCGGGATAGGTAGCTACACTGGCTACCGTCCATTCTTCTCTTCACCCCCTCCTCTTGAGCTGGTTGCCACTTGAACTTAGAAGGGAATACCCTGCTCCTCGAGGAAAGAGCTGTTGGATTGGGGAATCATTGGGTTGTCATTCTGGAGAAGTCAGTTCTTTTATCATTTCAGTTGGGGAGAGCCACTATCACTTACACCGTACAAGTCAGCTTCATAGTTATAAGGGTTTGCGTATGATGTAGACTAGTTCTGACCCGACTATTGAGGTGGGTTGAACCGAGTTCTGTGACTATCGAAGGATGTTGTATCTTAGAGCTAGTTCCCGACTAGGTTCCACACACATTCACACTCAAGGTCTGACAGGAGCTCCAAATTCAGATTTTGCAAAAGACGCATTGCACTGAAAGCACCCCTATTCACTCTATCTTTCTTTCATTCTCCTTTTTCGTTTCTTTATTCTCTTTGTACTTATTGCATAAGTGTTTGCTAGGGACTAGCAAAGGCAAGTATAGGGGGGTGATGAATCTCCATTTCATCACCTTTATTCTATCATTTTGGCCTCAAAAACCCCAGCAAATGCATATAAATAGCATCAAATTATATATAATAGCATTCATGATTCATTGTATTAGTTACACATTAAATAAGGTTCTTAATGCCAAAATTATAGAATAAAGAGGAGAAAAGTAAAAGGAATAAAATATTGCAAATATTTTATGACCCAAGCCCCGAGACCAAGGCCAGTATGGTATTGGTCGACAAGGAATAAAGTAGGGGGAGATAAGGGCAAGTGTACAATACATACCTCATTTATTAATTCATTTATTTATGCATTTGTGGACACCTATTTTGTACAAAATGATTTATTCATCAAACAAAGAAACTTTGTACATGAAAGTTATAGATAATAATGTAAATAAAAATACAAAATTGAGTTTGTGCAAAAATAATAACAGTGTACATTTGATACACAGAATAAAAAGCCAAAATCTCAACTTCACAGACCCATATCTTGCAAATGAAAACTCCAAATCACCCAAACTCACCTTTAATTATATATAGCATTCCAAGAACTATTTTATAAAATTGATTTCAGAATTTTTGGAGTCCATATGCAGAAGTTAGGTTTTTGGCCCTTCTTGTATATAGCATTGATTAAAATATTCTTTTTATTCAATATCCATTATTTTTATAAATTCATATTTTTAGAATTTTGTAGATAATGTATATAATACATACACATATTAAAAGTAAAGAAAAACCAAAAATAATTTGTAAAATAAAATAAGTTTACAAAATTCATAGACAAAATACCTATACTATATATCTATATATAAATAAAAAGGATTTTATTCCTTGGTTCTTTTATTCTTTTATATTTTTATAATAATGTATACATTATACATAACTCATTAAAAACACAAACCAAAAATAAAAATCAAGAAAATACAAATAATAAATTAAGTATACAAAATACATAGGTAAAAGACTTATAAGTATACCTACATATACCTATACCTAATTATTTAAAAATGTAAATAAACTCCAAATAATTAAATAAAAATACCTTTATACTCACAAAAATAAATTATAAATTTATAAAATAATCCAATAATATAATAAAAGAAAATAAACAAATGAAAAATAAAATACATAAAAATACATGTAAATACATACATATACACATTATTAAATTAAAACCATAATAAAACACTTCGAAAAATTCAATAAAAATCACAAATAAATACTACATGAAAAAATACACATTTTTTATGTTTTAAGAAAATTCTAATAAAATCATTTACTATTGTAAATAAATCAATTTCAACTTAAATTCCCTGTTTTGTCTTCTAGCGGATGACTTGGACCAATCACAGGCCGTCAACAGTTGATCGCTCGGTCAACTGCTTCCCCAGTCGCCCGATGTGACGCAGCCTGTCTCCTCACTCGTCTTCTCCCTTTTTTCCCGGGCAGACCATCCATCAATCGAAGATACTTCCTTCACAAGAATTGCTCTCTAATCATCCATGATGCCCGCCAAAATCTTAGGTCAATTAGATACTAATTGGATCAGTCAATAATCGCCGGTCAATAAGGCTACTCGCCAATGGCTATAAATAAGTAGCTCCTCCTCCTTCCTCGAATTTGGCCACTTTTAATCCGATCTCAAGCCTTGATTCCATTCCTAGGACATTCCTCGTGACAGGGGGGTGTGCTAGCGTCTCGAATCGGCCGGAGGGAGGAGAGTTTTGACGTGGCGGAGCTCCGGCGTCCGCCATGCTCCCTGGAGGCCCCCAGGTATAAGAGTTGTCTCTTTCTATGCTTTTTAGTTAGTTTCTAATGCTGGTTTTCCATTCCAGTCATTAGATTAGGTTTTAGTTAATTCCCGTAGCTTAAAAATCAAAATTCGAAGTTTGCCGGAGCTCTGCTCCGACGACTTCTTCACCGTTCGCCCGATTGTTTCTGACCGCCGTGAGCACCCCATCTCGATCCCCATCGCTTTCTCCATCATCCCATCACCTTTGTCCAACCCAGGACCTTCGGTCTCGGCGAATCGGGGCTCCACCTCCGTCGTTCGCCGGAGCCCCTCCGTCCACCTTCATTTTGCATCGCAGCTTCAAAACCCTGGGTCGAGGAGATAGCTCTCTCGCCCGCGGTTCTTCTTATGCAGGTACAATAAGGAGTAGAGCCCATCTGGGCTTGCATTGAACCAGGAAGAGGTTCCTGGAGGTCCCCTTCTTCACCGCCCTCGACCGAGCGACTCGGACCTCCAGGAGCCATGAGAGGACCATCAGACGACGCGGAAGCTTCCCAGCTACGTTCAGAGTACTTCAGATGCGCGGGAGGTGCCCGGAGGAGCCCGAGCTGCTCGATCGAAGCTCACCGGGGGCGAGCTTCTTCCCCGTTCTTCCAGATGCCTCCAGCACCGTTGGATCGGGAGGCCAGGCCCAGATTGAAGGAGAACCGTCCGATGAAGACACGCGTCCACCGTCAGATCAGCCTGGAGCTTCTAATCCAGGCCCTTCATCGACGAACCGGCATCCGCCGTCCGATGGGCGACACGTGGATAAGTGGCGCATCCAACGCCGCAGGATGAGGCGCCCTTAGGGGGTAAATTTCACATCTAGCCCCCCCCGTTTTTTGTATTTATTATTTAATACCGAAAATAAAAGTTTAAGTTGTAAATAAGTTGTAGAAATTGCAGAACAACCCTCAATGTTTATATATTTACATTTTAGTCCCTCCGCGCCTCACGTGCAGCACCCATGTGAGGCGCGTGAAATTTGCACTTAAACCCTGCCGGGTTTCTGTAATTATAAAATGGTCCTGAAAATAAAAGTTAACGTGTATTTTTATTGTGATTTTTGCATGTATGTCCCTGTGAATTATTTTATTTGCAAAAATACCCTTGCATGGCCATTTATTTTTGTGAGCTTTGTCCATTTATTTTGTGCTTCATATTAAATCGAAAATTTTTGCAAAAATAGACTTAAGCTTCTGTTTGGTTGTGCTTGAATGCTATATTTTTAGTTTTTCATTTTGTTGCATATTTGCATTTATTAAAAATCGAAAACATGTCTTTAATTCACTGTCTAACTTATAAAATCCTAAAAAAATATGAAAATGCCTCGAAAAATTCCAAAAAAATTCCCTATGGTGCATTTTGACCTATTTTAGTGTCAGTCCAAAAACCCCTAAAAATCTCAAAAGGAAAACCTTAAAAATTCAAAAATACCCAAAAACTTAAAAAAAATACAAAAAATCAAAGAAAAATCAAAAAAATATAAACTCAGTCCCTATGTATGCTATATTTTATTATCTTTATTAGAAAAATAGTGTGAAAAATTTTTGAGGCTGATTGCTATTTTTAATGTCTATTTTTATGACAGTCAGACCCTATTCCACTGTTTGCTCCTATTTTGCTATTTAAAAATACTAAAAATGTTTTCAAAAATGCCCAAAAATCACAAAAACAGTAAAAAATCATGAAAATTCCAAAAAGACTTTATTCATGAATTCTTGCATATTTTTGAGTATTTTTATAAATATTATAGTACCCCTCTTATGTATATATATGCATTTCCTAAAGAAAAAAAAGATATATATATATATATATATATATATATATCTAATTACTTATATGTAGTTATATATCTATTTACTAACCTTAATATAAACAAAAAAAGGAAAATATATATATATATATATATTGTTATACTTATGTACACCTATATATATATATTGTATGGATTATAAGCCATATACTATCCCTCTAGGGGTATACATATATTTATAAATTTATCTTTAATATATATATATCTTACCTAATTATATTATTAAAAATAAAAACAAAAAAAATATATAATAAATAAAAAAAATAAAAAATTCTAAAAATCAAAAACCCACTTCACACAAGGATGACTCTGAGATACATGTAGGCTATTGCATTTTGTATTGCTCTCTGTGGTTCGACCTCTACATGTTTGTCACTGTACATTTTATGGTATAGTAAATAAAGATTAATTCACATTTCTTTTTGAGCTTGATTGTTTTATTCTTTGGTTGTGGGTTAATTGCTGGTCAACCCAATGTTTGGTGAGCGGTCGCCTCAGCGACACTTGATACATTTATTATGGTGACCCTCGCTGAACATTTGCGGTTATCACCCTTCCATTTTCCTTGGGTGGCAAAGTTGAATCCTGGGTGAAGAATTTGGGAATTATAGTCAATACCTATACCTAGATCAATGACCTGTTTCTGAAGAAGTTCTGCCCCCTAAGTAGGACTATCATGAAGTGGACAAACATCACTAGCTTTTCCCAGCTACCCCATGAAGCATTTTATGACGCCTGGGATAGGTATAAGGATTCTGCAGAAATGTCTTTCTCATGGTATAGATGACAACATCTTGGTCCAGGCATTCCTCAATGGTATCAACCCTGAGATGCAGGGTTTAGTGAGCGTTGCCTATGGAGGCAGCTTAACTTCACGCATAGCAGATACCGTCTAGAAGGTATTCGAGCAGATGGCTGAGACTAGCCTCTCACAGAGTGCCAACATGGCATACACACAGTCCCCTAGTTCACTCTCATCTGGAGGGGGAAAGTCAGCTGTAGTTTATCTCTCTTAGGACATGATCCCTAGCATGGGACTCCTTGCGGACAAGCTTATTATAGTCGAGAGGATTGACAGGAGGATTGATAAATTGGACCGGAGCGTCTCCAAAATTAACAAACAGATGGAGGTGTTGACTGAGAAGGTATTTAAGATAAAGATACCTACTATGGATGTACCCTCTGCTCCTGTATACTGAGTTCACCATGTTGAAGAGCAGCTTGTGTTAGGGCGACCCCAGCTGTGGGAGCATGACCATACCTACACCCACTCATCCCAACAGCAACCCCCATCCATAGAGACAGTTCAGGACGAGCCTCCTCCAGTTTAGGATGTGAATGGAGTATGGTATACTCTGGACCCTTCCAGGCAAGGAAATACGGGGGACCGATAGACTTACCAGAATCCCCCAACCTTCCACAACACTGCATTCACCTTCGCTCCCCATCCTTTATAGCAGAGCCCTAGATTTCAGCCACTCCAGCGGCAGAAGCAGCAATACCAGAAGTACGACCGATAGGGCCAGTACCATGAGGGCCATCAGGCCCCGTAGAGTAAACAGATGTTCCAACACCTACAGCATCAGAGGTAGTACCCTGGCTAGCAGGGCTAGTCTCCTCATTCTTCTTCTCAGTCTTTTTCCACTTCCTTCTTCGTCTAGTCCTACAAACTCTCAATTTCAGCAGATACTCGACACCCTTTATTTCTATCAGAACGAAATTAATGATTCGCAGGTGGATGTCAACCACAAGTCTAGATGGAGAGATAAGCAATCTGCACCCTCTACCTCTATCCTAGCCCAAGTCCATTCTAACCCTAATAGCCTGAATAGTTCTAGTTCTCAGTAGCATCTTGTTCAGGTATACTATTCAACATCTATTAGATCTAAACATGAGATTCATTCATGTGACGAGGCTAACCATATGTCACTTAGGAGCGGAAGGACTGCGATTGTACCTGACCTAGCAAGGGACACGAGGAGGGGCCTCGCTGGAGCTCTATCTAAGGAGTCTTCAGAGGACGAGGAGGAGAGGCAACACATTCAGAGGCCCCGTCAACAACATCTGAGGATCCTTTCTCAGGGAGCTGAGAAAAGAAGGAGAGAACAAGTACAACCGCATCAACATGGAGATCTCTCAGATGCTATGGAGGACCTTGCACCTCCGGTTGTGGCAGATACCACTGCAGCTTTTTTTCCACAACATCTAGAGATAATTTTGATTTTGATCCTATGTTGCAACAAAAAGATTCATGTATGAAGAACTCTGTCTTAGTTAATTCCAATAATGATCTTTCAGTTCATGATTCAGACTCTTCATCTTCTATTCCCTTCCTCCCATCCCTTTCCCCATGCTCTTACGGGAGGAAAGTGCAACTGAGAGATTTAGAAGGATGACCCCGATATGGCATGGTTTTGCAAGGAGAATATCACAGTCAAAGTGCCATTCAATGAGTATGTGGCTAACCATCCTGCATTCCAAAAATACCTTATGGTGAGATGCACACCTACTAGGGTTAGCAGGAAGAAATTGAATCAATATGTAAAGATTCATGTCTTGTCAGTTACCATAACCTATTATCTCAAGAGTCAGCAATTACCAAGGAAGAAAAGAGACATGGGTGCTCACTACGTGTAGAGTCATATCGACGACATTGCATTTGCACACATTCTCCTAGATAACGGTTCCTCAATCAACTCAATACCCTTAGCATTATATCAAAAATTGAATTTAGGACCACTTCGCAAATCTAGAGATCTACTCTAATTCATCGATCATTCAATGAAAAGATATAAGGGAGAGGTAAAGAACGTTGTTATCTCGATTGAGGGTAGGATTATAAGGTTGACTTCAGAATATTAGACATAGAGACCCCCAATCATTGGAGAAAATCTCAGATCATTCTCGAACTACCCTTCCTTAGGACCACAGTCGCAACTTTTGACTATGGTATGGGAATGATGAAGTTCCATTCTCTAAACAGAGAGGTGAACCTTTAGATGAAGCAAACAAAATGGCAGCGACTCGATTCAGAGAGTTGTACTGAATACTCATCTTAAGAGGTAGATTGTAGAATGATCAGCACCGTTGGGATTTGGAGATAGGTTCCTTCAAGACAGAGCGAGACCCTTTCATATGGAAAGGATATAGTGAACAACGCGGTTCGCCAGGTGTTCCCTAATATTATGAGAGATGCATCCACCTATTCCCATGATGACATAGAGATCCATCAGGATCAGTCCGTTCCATCTCTCTCTGAGCTATCGTGGGACATAGATGATGAGTCGGACATGGCTTTAGTTGAATTACCACGTTTCGTCGACGATCCAACTCCCAATACTTCTGAAGCGGTGGCGATTATTGCACAGCTTAGATCACCTCCATAGACAATATAGCCAGATTTAGACTTAGTTCAGCTCGATATGCTTGATGACACCACACTGCTAGAAATAAAGTCCCTTCCTCCTACATTGAAGTCTGCCTTTTTTGCTGGACTCGAAAAGAGATATCCTATTATTATTAGCTCAAACTTGACTTTAGAACATGAGTCTAGGATGTTAGAGGTCTTAGAGAGGAACTGCAAAGCAATAGGTTGGACAGTGTCGGATCTCATGGGGATCAACCCCACTCTCTGCTCGCACCACATTTTGACTGAGGATAATGTGAGACCTTCCCGTGAGTTCCAGAGGAGACTTAAACCCAATCTATGGGAAGTAGTAAAGAATGAGATAGAGAAATGGTGCAATGCATGGTTTATATACCCTATTTCTAACTCCAACTAGGTGGCCTCGCTTCATGTTGCCACAAAGAAGTTGGGAATTCATATGGTCACCAATGAGGAGGGGGTAGAGATCACAACACGAGTACCCACGTCATGGTGTGCCTGTGTCATTTACAGGTGCCTGAATGCTACGACGAAGAAAGACCACTTTTTCTTGCCATTCATCGATCAGATCTTGGAGAGACGTGCAGGGAAAACGTTCTTCTATTTTCTTGACAGGTACTCAGACTACAATCAGATAACCATAGCCCTTGAGGACTAGGAAAAGACCACAATCACATGTCCATTCGACACTTACACGTTCATGCGCACACCATTCAAGCTCTGTAATGCCCCAGACACTTTTCAATAGTGCATGATCGTCGTATTTGCCACGGCGGTGGGAGATTTCTTGGAAGTATTCATGGATGACTTCTTGGTTCATGGTGATTCCTTTGATACATGCTTAGCACACTTGGACCGAGTCCTCAAGTGGTGTAAAGAGGTGAATCTGGTTCTCTCTTGGGAAAAGAGTCACTTTATGGTTATGGAGGTATCGTGTTGGGGCATGTCATCTCCAAAAGGGGAATGAAGTTTGACCCTGCCAAGGTGGAGGTGATCAAGAAACTCAATCCACATACCAATATCAAGTCAGTGCGGTCATTCCTAGGGCATGTTGGATTTTATAGGAGATTTATTCAGGATTTTTTGATTATTTCCCACCCACTGATTGAGCTCTTAGGGAAAGACAGATAGTTCATTGTAGATCACATGTGTATGGAGGCCTTTGAGCTCTTGAAGATGAATATTTGTGCCTTGCCTATCCTACAAGCTCCTGACTGGCCTCTCCCCTTTGAGATCACGACTGATGCTTTAGATTTCACTATAGGAGTGGTGTTAGGACAATGACGAGAGAGGATCCCGTTTGCGATCCACTACGCGAGCAAAGTATTAGACCCTGCATAGAAGAATTATACCGTGACTGAAAAGGAAATGCTCGTCGTAGTATGGCCCTTGAGAAGTTCAGGTGGCATGTTTTAGACTCTATGGTGACAATCTACTCTGATCACATATCCATTCGATATTTAATTGAAAAGAATGATGCGAAGTCACACCTTCTTAGGTGGATTTTACTCCTCTAGGAGTTTGATTTGGAGATAAAAGATAAATCTAAAGTGAAGAATGTTGTGGATGATCATCTTTCTTGGATTGAACTTAAGGATTCTCCTTATTTTGAGCATATTAGAGAGACCTTTCCAGACGAGTCAATTTGTGTTATTGAATCACTCCCATGGTATGCCAACATGGTGACCTTTCTTTTCTCCAAGGAAGTTCCCCAAGGTTGTAGTAGGAGAAGTATTGACTGAATGAAGTCAGATTCAAGGAGATACCACTAGGACGATCCATTCCTTTTCTTTGAATGTCTAGATTGTGTTCGGAGAATGTGTATTCCTCAGGAGGGATACCAGAGTGTCCTCACATATTGTCATTCTCTTAAGGCTAGAGGACACCATTGGGGGAAGAAAACCGCTAACAAGGTACTCCAATGCGGATTGTATTGGCGGACCCCACTCGGAGATACTATTGATTTTGCTAGGTCGTGCCCGATTTGTCAGAGGATGGGAGGTACGGTTACTCAAAGAGATGAGATGGCCATACAACCCATGATCATTTGTGATGGCTTTGATGCATGGGGAATAGATTTTATGGGTCCATTTCCCGACATCCAAGGACACAAGTACATCTTGTTGGCGGTTGACTATCTATCTAGGTGGGTAGAGGCTATCCCAACCCAAACCACATACAACAAGACTGTCTGTAAGTTTGTGAAAGATCATATTATTGCCAGGTTCAGCGTGACAAAAGTTTTGATATCAGATGGGGCTAGCCACTTCGTGAATCGACATGTGAGATCTTTAGCCAAGGACTACGGGTTTGAGCATAGAGTCACTAGTCCTTACCACCCACGGACCAATGTCATGGAAGAGATTTCAAATAGAGAGGTGAAGAGTATTTTATTGAAGTTGGTTCGTCCAGATAGGAAGAATTGGTCCCAGCTCTTGGACCAAGTTCTGTGGGCCTATAGGATGGCCTACACGATAGCTTTGGGCACTTCACCATTCAGAATGATCTATGGCAAGCCATGCCATTTGCCTGCAGAGCTGATTCACAAATACAAATGGGCAATTAAAAAAAATAATTGGAGTTGTCACATAGGAAAGCTTTGTCGAGACTTGAACTTAAACGAGCTTCTGGAAATCCGAAACAAGGAATATGACAACAATTTGGTTTATAAGGACAAAGTAAAGAGATGGCGTGATCAACACATTAGGTGCAAAGACTTTGTCCTTGGGAAAAAGGTATGGTTGTTTAATGCTAGGTTAAAGATGTTCCACGGGAAGATCAAATCTAAGTGGACGGGTCCCTTTATTCTCAAGAAAGTGCACGGGAATGGAAGTGTAGAGATAACCAATCTCACAGATGGTGCATAATTACATGTGGTGAATGGACAACTGTTGAAGCATTTTGTAGATTTCAAGGAGCTGTTAGTTCAAGTCGAGGTCATCAACATCATGTAGAGTGATCACAAAGCAGATACATCATACTACTCTCCATGAAGATGCAACATCAACATTCATTCACTCATGTACGCCCTCCCTTTTCTGTACATTCTCCAGATCTCATCGGTTCTCACATTCACTCCTGTCTTAGACTTAGGCTGACCAGAGCCTAAGTATAGGGGGGACCTGGCCGTCATATGTATATACTCATCCATTTCTCTTCTTGACATCGTCCACCACATTTTTGATCTTCTTCTACACTTAGGTTGCCAGAGCCTAAGTATAGGGCGGGGGGGGTGGTGGATCGACTTCTATAGTTGTTGTTATTTTAACTCTCCTACGCTTAGCACGAGCTATGTCTTTTCCTTGCTCCTTATGCCATGAGGACATATCACCTGCTTAGTATAGGGGGTGTGTATATATTACATATATACTTTACCCATATCTCATACTTTCATGTATGTTTCTAGATATTTATGCAATAATTGCGTGGTGGGTAAAAATTGAAAAAAACTTTTTGTAATATACATGTATACTTGTAAAGTATATTGCATAATGCTTGTAAGTAATAATTTTGTAAAATTTGTTGTAAGATAGGAGGTATACCGGAATTTTGAAAAAAAACTTTTGAAAAAAAAACAAAACAAAAACAAAACAAAAAAGGCTTCTTTTTTTACTCTTGCATATCATCCTTGCATTCATTAAAAAAATGTGTCTTGCATTTCATTCATCTATATTGCATGCCATTTGCAATTCTAGCATATGCGAAGTGAAAAGTTAGGTTCTTAACCAAGTTATGAATAGACGTCGAGGATGGATTTGATTTGACCTTAATCTACCTAATTTCAGAGGAACCTTATAGGAACTCGAGTTAAGATTTTCCAGGTCGAGCGCCGCAAGTCTGTATTCACATGTCATCTTTATTGGTCTAAGCAGAATGTTTTGTACGCACATACGATTCTTTTAGATAGTGACCTAACTTGGACAAGCACCATGCACATAGCTCTTCATTGATGAGGTGGTGAGGAGGTAGAATCCTTTGTCTTGGAGCGGCACACGGGTGGAAACATTCGTCCTCCTCTAGGGAGGGTAGTGCACCTCAACCTAGTCTAGTGGCGTCGATGTTTAATGACGGGATGCTGTGGGTTGCAATAATGCTTCACAAAAGGGAAGTCTACTGGCTCAAGAAGAAAAACTCCTAATTTATATGCTGCACCTTGTATATTTCAAAAAAAAGAACAAAAAAAGAATAACTCCAAAAAATTTGGACATGCTTGATTGAAAATAAAATGCCTTGCGGAGTATGTATATTTGCAAGGCATATGCTTCAAAGTCTCATACCAAGAAAGCATGTAGTTGGAGACTTGGCTACACAAGTCAAGCTCCACAGATATGTGACTACACTAGTCACAGTTCATTCTCTTCTCTACCACGTCTTCTTAAGCCGATTGCACTTGAACTTAGAAGGGAATACCCCACTCATCGAGGAAAGAGTAGCTAGACCGGTGAATTAGAGTTACCTTGTTAGAGGAGGTTGCTTCTTTGTCATTTTTGATGTGGAGAGTTATATTTCACTTACACAAGTGCAACTAAGATTCATAGTCATCAAAATTTACGTATAAGGATTTGTTCCGACCTAACTGTTGAGAGGACCTGAATAGAAGACTTGTGGAACTTTAAGGTTGTTAGGTCTTAAATTCAATTCTCAAGAAGGTTCCACCACACTATTAATCCAAAGGTCGAGTCAAGCTCCATTTTCACCTTTTGTTTATGACCGTGCCATGGAACCCAAAATCATTTCACTCTTGCATTTTATTTTAGTTGTTCGGGGGATGAGCAAGGTTTAAGTATAGGGGTTGATGAATATGTAATTCATCACTCTAAAAGTTGAAAATAGAGCTTCATTCCCCAACAAATTTCTTCATATTTCTATTTATTATGCATTATTAGCATTCATGCATATGTAAATAATTTCTGCACTTTAGCATTAATATTTGCATTAAATAAGGAGCCAAATTCACTTGTACATATTCACATGTATAATAGCTAACTTCACATATTTGCATTTATTTTATACTAACTCCAAATTCAATAAAATCAACTTTATTATGTAAATATTACTAACACTAATAAAGGAAAACTATAAAAAATACTTGTAAAAAATTGACCAATAAACCCTGAGCCCCAGTTTGAGACTAAGAATCTTAAAATGCGCATCTCTCTCTCATACAGTGTCCGATTTAGGTCTACTCACTTTTTTAAAGTAATATACATTCAAAGACCTAAAACAAGACCAATTTCATAAAAATCAGAGTTTGTATGTGAAACTTGGGTTTTGGGCCCCTATTGTATATTGTACATATTGACCAAACTACCCCTTATTTTATCTTTTCATTTTTAATTAAAAATTCAAAAAACAAATAAAGCATAAGTTGTAAATATTACTTTTATATTTTCTCTGATTTTATTTTGATTTTCTCCTAATTGAAAAATGACAAAAAAATATGCAAAAGATAAAAATGCGGTATTTTATACCTATAAGATACCTCCCCAAAATATTTTTTGTACAGATGACTTCTTTTGATTTTCGATCCTTTAGAAAAGTTGTAGATATCACTAAGCCAAGCAACTTTTGTGTTGATCACTTTTTGATTTGACCTCTTTTGTTATTTTTTATTATTATTTACATTTAATTTTTGAATTTTTGGGAGCAACACGTTGCAGCTCCTGAGCCGCCATGTCTCTCCCCTTATTTATTTATTTATTTTTGTAAATTTTTTAATTATTTTAATTATTTTTATTTTAATTATTTATCTTTATTATTATATAATTTTATTTAACCTTCGCCATATGGCCGCCCTTGCACGTGCCACGTGGCACCCCTCTTTCCCCCTCTCTCTCATCTCATATTTCTCTTCCTCTCCTCTCATGTACACCCTCTTCCTCTCTCTCTTTCTCTCTTTCTCCCCTCCCTTATTCTATCTCTCTCCTCTCATTTTTTCCCATGCAACTCACGTAACCTCCTTATCTCTTTGACCCCACTCTCTCCCTTATTCCCACACTATCTCTCCACCTCCCACGCACATCTGTCCCCCTTCTTTCTAACTACCCATGTATGTCCCACACCCCATTCAGACTCGGCCCTCGCACGCCCTCCTGCATGCGGCTAGATCCTCCCTACGCCCGCACCCTCTGCCTTTCTCTCTATTATGCACCCTCTCTCTCCTCATTCTCTCCATTTCTCTCTCTTGCTATGCGCAACCACCTTCCCCACAATCTCCACTCCTCCCATCTTGGTCGCATCCCGTGTCGTCCACCTCCAACAACCCATAAATAGGCCTATCCCACCAAACGTCATCATCATCTGCCTACTAACACGAGAGAGCGAGTGCTCCCTGGTCCATCTTAGGTGACAATTGAGATCCCTTCATGGTCAAAAGAAGACACCCTGCCGTGTGAGAGATCTGGCAAGGATCCAACCTCCGATGCTGCGAGCTTCTAGGAGCATGCCCAACTCAGCTCTCGCCAAAGCTTTGAGCGAGAACTAGAGGTGTTGCACCTCTTCCCCAGGCATTGACATCCACCGAATCAGTCCCCAGGTAATCTTCTTCTTCTTCTCCTTACATATCTTCCTTCATCTATCTTCCCTGTTTATTCTCCTCTGTCAATCATACAACCAAATCGATCATCATCATCGTCACCACACCTTCCCTCCTCCTATCTCTTCACTACATAAACCACACCGTTATCTTCCCGCACTAACTATCGACCTCCCCCTCACAACCGTGCCTTCAATCTCGCTTGGCCATCACGAATCGGCCACCAACAACTCCTCCAACATCCAATTCACTCGGCCAACCACTTTCAGTACAACATCGCAACCCCTCTTGCGCATGGTTGTGCGCTGGCCGAGCATCTACCGTCGAGACACTCCAACACGCCGCCCTTGGCCGCATGGTCGAGGGCCTCGCCCATCCGTGCCATCGCTATACCACCAGGAGCAGCTCGTTGTCGGCGTGTATCACCCGTTCCGTTGCTCGAGAGCCGCTCCAAGCACCATCACCTGCTGAAGACCCCAGGCATGTGTCCCTGGGGACTTTAACAGCCTAGTAACGAGCCAAAGCCACCTTAGCCCTAGTTCCAAGCTCCCATGTGTGTGCCTCCTCCGATCAACATGCGTACAACCCTTCTCCTCCGCTTGCCACCAAACTCCATTGCTCGCATACCTGAGCGTCACCGCCCACACATCTCCCTCAGCATGCGACATGCCGCCCCAGACCAGCTCCTCTGACTACTCGCCTTTGTGAGCCAACCACGGCTACCTCAAACCACATGCATCCGACTCACGTGGATGCTACTACGACCCACCTCCCCTCGCCGAAGCCCGTAGTCGAGCCTCATGCGCCTCCACCTCCTTCGACCCTGCGGGGCGCAACACCAGAAGCTCCTGCATCCATCCATCCTTTTTATCTCCTCCTCATGAGCATGGCACGTGAGGTCAGGGTAAATTGTGAGGAACCACCATACAAATCATGTATTCACACAAGAAATCTCCCCATCCAGGAACTCATATGATCTACGTGTAGTTTTGGAGAATTTGCAGAGCACGTCCTCCATCTTCTAGAGATGTGCAGGAGTGCCCCCACCCACTAGAGCTCACGTGCGTGGCATGTGAACATTGGGAAAATCGCACCTGTGCCCCTAGAGGTTCTAGTAATTAAAGAAGCGCTCTTATGCGTTATTTTTTGTTGTTTTTATTTTCTATTCTACATTCATACTTCGATGTTTGTTCATTAATTTGAACCTTTATTTGGCATCGTTTTATCATTCTAGAAAGTGCTCATTGTAGAATAATTCATGCTCTATCACTATAGATTTTGAATTTATTTTATGAGTTGTGAATTATTTAATTTAATTATCTTTGTGAAAAATGGAATATTTTGCCTACTTTGTGTTCAATAATTAATATTCAATTATTTGTTGATCTAAAAAAATCCCAAAAATTCACATTAGGTAGTTTTACATTGTGACCAAATTTCATCTCATTTGCACGCATAATGAGGTTATAATGAATTCATTGTTGATTCGCATAATTAATTTTTAATATGTGATTGATCAATTATTTTTAGGATCTAATAATTTTCCTTGATTCCTCTCATGTAGATTCATTTAGGAAAATTTTATTTCCTTAAATTAATTATTTTTACTATTTATTAAAATTAATTAACTCAAAATCAACTAGATAGCATATTTTATTTATAATTAGTTCATATTGCATTCAAAAAAATTTAAAAACATTAACTAACTTAATTTGATCACATTTCACATTCTGACCAAGTTCCATAATTTTTGGACACTGTTTGAATGAAAATTGTATTTTAGTCCCTGAACTTTACCAAACTTGCATTTCGCTCATTTATTGCATTTTAAAAAAAACTAAAAGAAATGCCTCTCCAAAAACCTAATCTGTTGATCGTCTAAAACCCAACCTAAGGAGAAAGTGGCCTTCCCGAGTTTAACTTTGGGCTTGTCCAATTAACAAAATTAATCATTTGCTTTAATTAGAAAAATAATTAATTTGTGATTTTTGATTAATCTGACTTTTCCTGACTGCAATGAACAATTTTTAAAATTAATTTCACACGATAATAGAGGGCCTTTTGGTAGTTCATCTAGGGGGATCCCCGACTTCTTTTCTTTGATTCGTTGTTGTATAGTATTCTTTTAACTTTTCTATACTTAGCACGAGTTATGTCTTCCTTTGTAGCTCTTTGATCACTATGAGGATAAAGTTTGATCTAAGTATAGGGGGTGTAATATATATTGTAAATATACTTTAGCCATAACTTTGACTTTTTAAATGACTATAAAAATGTGATTGAAAGATTATTTTTTGTAAATTACTTTGTCAAGTGGGAGATAAATGGGATGTATATAAATACGTAAAATCCACATGTGTATATAAACATTCCATTTTGTAAATAAAATTCTTTTATAAAACTTGTATCTAAAACATTTATATAAAATCTTTTATAAAACTTGTATAATCCTTGTATATACTTGTATATATTTTATTAACCCTTTTCCTTTCCTTTAAAAAATGTTATTTTTATAAAGTTCATGCATTTGCTTGTGCATTTTTCAGAATAGTATCGACATTTAAACTAGTCTGGAATAAAATTGAAGAATGGAGCTTAGTTAGACCTTAATCCACTTAATTTTAGAGGAACCTTATAAGAACTAGAGTTAAGATTTTTCAGGTCCTAGCGACTTAATTCTTCGAGTCCACAAAACTATGTTCACATGCCATCTTGATGAGTCTAAGTAGAATATTTAACAACACACACATAATTCTTCTAGACCATGGTTTATCTTGGACAAGAACTCTACACGTTTATCTTCATGGATGAGGAGGTGAGGAGGCAGAATTTGTTGGCTTGGGGTAGCACACGGGTGTGTAACAACTAGTGGGAACATCCGTCTTCCCCTAGGGAGGGTAGTGCATCTCAACTTGGTCTAGTGGCATTGAGGTCTAAAGACAGGATGCGGCATGGTTGCAACAATGCTTCAAAAGAGGGATAGTCTACTGGCTCAATAGGAAAAATTCATTATGTACATGTTACACACTTGTATATATTAAAAAAAATGCAAAATCTCCAAAAAGTGGACCAGCCTGATTGAAAAGTAAAATGCCTGCCGGAGTGTATATACAAGTATAGTCAAATAGGATAAGCTTCAAAGTCAAATTTTTGTGAGCTTGCAGCTGCATGACTTGGCTACACTAGTCATGCATCAAGAGATAGTAGCTACATTGGCTACCGTCCATTATTTTCTCCATATCCTCTTCTTGAGCTGGTTGTACTTTAACTTAGAAGGGAATATCCCCATTCCTCGAGGAAAGAGTTGCTAAATCGGGGGACAAGAGCTACCTTGTTGAGGTTGTTTCTTTGCTAATTTTGAGATGAAAAGCTATATGTAACTTACACCATATAAGTAAAGATTCGTAGTCGTACAAATTTATGTATGAAGACTTGTTCTAACCTGACTATTGAGGTGACTCGAATAGGAGTCTTGTTGAACTTGAGGGCTATTAGTTTTAAATCCATTTCCCATTAAGGTCCCGGCAAACTAATAATCCAAAAATCTGACTGAGCTCCATACTATAATTTTATGAAGATAAGTTTGATAATTGATATTGTTCTAAGCTCTTTATTTTCCATTTATTCTTTTCTTTTTCTTTTATTCACTTATTCTTTCAAATAAGTGTTTGCTAAGGGACTAGCAAAGGTAAAGCATAGGGGGGTGATGAATCTGCTTCTCATCATCTTTATTCATTTATTTTATCTTAAAATCCCTTATTAAATTCCTATTTATATCAATAAATCCATATTCTTACTAACATGCATCATTGTGTAAATATTATACAGTTATTATTATTTTAATCTAAAATAAATAAATAAAGAAATAAAGGAAAAATAAAGAAAATAAGAGAATGTATATATGTAGTAGATACAAGTTTAATCTAACCCTGAGAGAAGGTTAGGACTTGACCTGATTGACGAGGAATAAAGGAGGAGATAAGTCCAAAAACATCAAAAAGATTACACTTGATACTTGTACGCATTCCTTACTTGTGTAACATTATCTATAATACACAATTCTTTAATTATTTTATCACCTAACCCTTTGTAAATAATCATTATTTCTCTTGAAATTTTTGAATAAATCCTCTTGTAAAAAACAAAATATTTGCAATTTAAATATGCATACATTATATAGATTACATCACTCTCCAAAACCCACAAAGTACAAACTTCCTAGACCAATATCTTCTCAATCTGAACTCAAAAATCATCAAACTCATTTTCATTTTATTCCAATTTAAATATTCTTTAAAATGAATCTGATTTCATAAAATTCTGAGTTAATGTGCAAAATGTGGTTAATTGTGGTATTTTGTATATTATACCTATATACTATGTGCATTATTTCCTTGTGCATACTTGTTAATAAGGTATTTTAAATTACTTGTAAATATTGTATTTAACTAATATAAAATACAAACAAAAATCACAAAATCCAAAATTAACAAAAATAAAATCCTGAATATATTGTATATATATCATCTTGTATATATTGTACCTATACAAATTTAATTAACCTAACAAATTAACTCATAAAAATCAAATAAAAATATCATTAAAATCCTTGAAAAATATTGTAAATAAATAGAAATTCAAATTATGTATGCATATATATATATATAAAATACTATGTACATAGGTATACATACTTGTAAATAACACCATGTATTTATTTTAACCCTTGTAATTATAGTATCTAATTAATTCATTTTCTATTTTTAATTGATTTATTTAACATTTTATTGTATTCTTTGTCGTGTAGCCTATTTTGTCTTCATTCCAGTTGTCTCCTGATTGGTTGACCCTGGTTTTTGACCCGGGTCAACTTCTCATCCATACCCCTCTTCTCCAGCTGATCATACCCCTACCATTTCTTCAATCAATTTTTCCACGAGCCATGATCAATAACGCTTCCCTTTTCCTTCTCCAATTCCCTCACTCATTCACTCTCCTTTTACACCTGCGTGTTAGCTCCAACAAACTCACCTCGATCAATGCACACTTTCAAAATTCAAATGCCATCGGAGCCTCACCTATAAATGGGCACCCATCACCTTTGACGAAGAATTAATCTGTCTCCATCCCTTATCCTTGCCCACGATCAGTCCCTAAAGTTAGCAGTTGCAACGGAGCTGCTGCTCTACGATTTGGAGCGTGAGATTTTGAGTGAAAAATGTGATTCACCTATGTCGCCGGAGAGCTCCTCCGTACATCTCTACCTCTCTGCCCAGCTGCAAATCAAGGTGCTCTCACTCCTTTTTCTTATTCGTAGGTATATGAGATAGTCTAGTTTCAATTTAGAATTTATTTCATATCTTGCTTTCAGTTGATCATATCAACATCTCCAACCTCCGATCTGTATGATCGGAGGATCTCCACTTGTGATTAGTCACTTCCGACCATGCAGACACCTCCTCCATACCCTTCTCCATCTACGTCCACCACTTGTTCACCTCCAGATCACCCCCGATTAGGATTTAGGTCTCCATACCAACCACCTTCGTCGAAGACCCCTGCTCATCCCCATTTAGTCCACCTTTGACCAAACTTTTTCACTGGAGAGCCTCTCCGAGCTTCAACTATTATTTGCATGTCTCAGGAGCTCCAAGGAACGCATAAAGAGTAAAGATTATACGGGAAGTTTATTCCTAGAGTTGGTTACTTAAACACCTTCCAGATCCATTTCCTAGCGATTTCCTGATGATATAAGGTGAATAACAAATGTAGAATCACTTTGGCTACCTTCTAAGTATGATTTGATGCAGATGAGCTAATAGAAGATGGAGATTCAACCCAATAAAGTTCACAAGAGACCACATTCGTCCCAATTCTTCTAGAGGTCCCGGAGGCGTCCGATCAAGAACACAGCACCAGATTCAATCTCAGCCTTCTGTGAGCATCAATTCTGAGCCATTGATCGTGGATTAAGATCTGATAGCGACCTTCTACGCATGCTGAAATCTCAACCGTTCGATCAAACCTCTGTAGAATCTGGATCGTTCAACGTTCCACGTCACTTAAAGGGTTATTTTGCGTCTTTACCCTCATCATTTCTTTTATTTGCAAATAAATCCTAGAGGGACACGTGTTTGTATTTCCCTTATTAGAATATTTGCATTTTTATTCCTTGCATTCTTTTTATTTAAAATTAAGTCCTATTTGAACTGTACCCATGCCTAGCACGTGAAATTTGGATAAATTGCAAAAGAAAGTCTAATGTTTTGAGTTATTGATTGTCCCTTGGATTTATTTTCATTTCAATCTGGTCCAATCCAGCGAGGCACACATGCCCATGTGCGTGACTATTTTGGAAAATTGCATACTTAGCCCTGAATTTCTTATTTTTGTTAATATTTGATCTGCATTATTAAACCAATTGCATATTAGTCCCTGTAAACCTGCATTTATTTTGCATGATAAAAATAAAATAAAAATAAGCAAAATGCTTCTAAAAATTCCATAAAAAATCACTTAGACTCCTGACTCATTCATCTTTAATCCTTTATTTTTATTTTTCATTTTCTTTATTTTTCTTACTTATTAAAATAAAAAACTCCATAAAAACGTCATGTTTGCATTAAAAAATTTAAAAAATAAAAACTCTTCTAAAATTTCTAAAAAAAATATTGCATATCTGTTTTGATTTATTTTTATTACAGTATCATTTTTCTTATCATTTGTTTATAAAAACCATAAAAATTGCAAAACAATCAAAAACATTAAAAATTCATATAAAATTAAATAAAAATTAAAAAATTAAAAAAATTACTTTTTGTGAAATATAAAAATTCATCTATCATTTATATATTCTTTGTTAATTTTTGGCATTATTTGTTATTTTAAAAATAAAAAAAATGATCACATTATTTTCTGTTTACTTTTGCAATTTTTGATTTATTTAAGGGCTTTAAAATTTGAGAAAAATTTTGGAACATTCATAAAAACATTAGAAAAAGTTGAAAAACTCAAATAAAATTTCCTATTTTTCTATATATATATATCTTAAAAATTCAAAAAGAGTGCTTTGTCTTAAATTGTTCATTCTTTTTCTTTGATCTTTTCATTATTTGTAAAATTTAAAAAAGGAAAAAAATTGATATATATATATATATAATGTGAAAACCCAATAAACATAATAAAAATCCATAAAAAAATACAAAATTCTAATATAAAGAAAAACCCCAAGCATAGTGTATAACAATTTCCTTTATTCTTTACATTGATTTATTTCAATTATTAGAATAACCCTTAGGATATTTGTAGCCTCCCTAAGTTCGATTCTGTTTTCTATACAGGTAAATTAAATAGCAATTTCTCTTGCAACATTTTGTGTTTTTTAGAATAATTAGTTTTTGTTTAACGCTTCTTTAGGTTGCGACGACACTTATCAATAATTCATACAAATAAAAACCTAGAGAAAATGTTGTCAACACCTGGGAGGAACTTAAGTATGCATTCCTCCAAAAATACTATCCTTTGGGTCATCTAAACTAGATGTGAGTCCGAATCAACAATTTCTCCTAGGGACCGCACAAGTCTATACATGAATCTTGCGAGAGATTTAGATACTTATAGAAGAGGTGCCCCCACCCTGACATCTCTCGGACATCATGGTTTACCATTTCTTTTGTACCTCACTCCAGAAAGCCAAAGACTAGTAGATGTTGCATGTGGTGACTCACATTTCAACAAAGAAGAAGACATCGTCTGGCGAATTTGTGAAGAAATGGCCGAAGGAAAGGTTGCCTTGTTTTCATCTCGTGCTTATCAGAGACATCCACAAATCCACCACAAGCCCCAACCTTGCCATAATTGGGAGCCATCTATCCAAAGTTTACATAATTGAGAAGTGATCACATGACTTTGAGAACTTATCCATGATCAAACAAAAAACCTAGCATATGGACAAGCTGATCAAATTTCGAACCAGCTAGAGTTGCTAGTCAACACCAATAATACCATCAAATCTGCAAGCCTAACAACCACCACTTTATCTGAGCCAAAGGAGCTACCACTGCCATATCAACCTCAATCGAGTACATGTCAGCCTTAGGTCCAGCACGTATACTACGTACAGGCACCTAACCATAAATTCAAGAGATGAACGACATCTGTAACAATGGTGCTCAATTGGCCCATCACGACAGACAACAACATTGCCAATATTCGGTAATCAGGCATTCACCAACCTTCAGGTGGTAGGTTTTTATGGAGCCACTAACCTCTATAACATTAGTGTCCACCATATCAGAATTCATGGAGACAGAATTAGTCTTACCACTAGCCCGTGTACCACTAGTACCAACAATACCATCAATACGTGACTGCTTATCACAATTAGTATCTCCCCCCACTGCAATTTCATCAGCAGCAACTTCCTCCTCCCCACAATTCTCAGTTTCCCAATCTTTACAGTATCACTCCCAGCATGGTCATCACGTTGAATCATCTGAGGCAGCTCCTGTGAATCTAGATCTGGACTTCTTGGCCCAACTTATCAAAGGGCTAGCAGAGATGTCAAGAAGCTTGACAACCTCACCACCACCAAAACTCCCATTCCAACATAGGTTGAGGCGAACTCCAAAAATTTTAAGTGGAAAGAGTAGGTAGTTTGTGATCTCCAATCCAGTCCCACAGTGTCAAATATTTTAGATTATGTTTTGTCTCATTTATTGACTCCTAGGAGCGGTAGGAATTTGCAGTTGTCTGTAACTGCCAAGGGGAAGAATAAAGCATCTTCTAGAGAGTCATCTTCTCCATCAGATGATCCAATAACATAGTTAGGTGTGGAAGAAGATGGTGGAGGAGTAGCACCAGCATCAGACCACCACAACCACCACCAAGAGGAAAAATTATAAAAAATAAACAAAAAAAATTCCAAAAGAAAAAGGAGAGCCGAAGCCAAGAAGGACCCGTACCAGAGAAGCCATTACCGACAGCACTTCCAACCCAGCCTGATGAAGAAGAAGCTCATTTGGATATATTTTTTCCTATTTTTCATGGCGACCAACCTCATGCCCATCCATCTGTAAATAATTATATAATTAAGAACAATGCATTTTCTTATGTGAATATTTAATTTCCTGTTACAATGAAAAATATCAACGAAATTACAAATTTGGAAAATGCATTATCAAACCTTGGCATTATTGAAATTATGGAAAATCTTATTTTAAAATGACATTAATGAAGCACGTGGAATACATTCTTGTTGTTAAGAATGGATTGAAACATGCATGCATCTCGAAACGTTAGAGTCACAAAAACAAATGCAGTGGAGAGAAGCACATCTTAACCATAGACGCATTGAATGCTATTAGTGATCTCCCACAAAAGATGAAGGACAAGGGAGCACCCAACATAAGATGCCAGTTTTTTGATCAAGTTTTGAGAAAACTCTGCTTGATAGCATGTCTTCAATTAACCTCATGCCCTCCTCACTACTTCCAGAATTTGGACTTGGGTCACTCAAACCGACAAGAATGATCTTGCAGTTTGAAGATCGATCCATTAAGCATCCTAGGGGTTTGTAGGAGGATGTTATTGTCTTTGTGCAAGACATACACTTCCTTGTGTACGTTGTAGTCCTAGACAAGGACTCTTCTGCACTGCTACTCTAGACTCCTATTACTTTGGGCCGACAATTCCTTCGAACTACTAAAGCGGTCGTTTATTACGGGTCTGGGAAGATTACATTTCACTACTGCACTAATGAGGTCACCATTAACATGATCAATGAGCCTAAAGCCGCATTTGATGGTGGGAATATAGAATCAGTAGTTGAAGACTTTAACAGAATTGAGTAGATCACAGAATCATGCATCTTTTAAAATGATATTTTGACACTAGAATTCCTCTCTTCAGAAGAGGTCTTGGATAACACAATCACTCCGTGCTTCCTTGCCAATGGGGAGTCAAATTCTGGATGACTGATTAGCTTATTCGAAGAAGATTCATGCCAAGCCAAACGTAAAAAATTCATTCTAGATATGCTCGGCACATTTATATCAGATCCAACAATGTTAGAGGTGGATAGATCCTCATTGAAGTTAGTAGATCAACCATCTACCGACATAGTTTTCTAAGTGTCCGCAAAGCATACTCCACAATTACCTGAACTCAAATAGCTCCCAGTAAATCTTAAGTACGCGTTTCTTGTGGGTGAAGAGAATATGTATCCGGTCATCATTAGCAGAAGGCTAACCTCGGATCAAGAATCTCAACTTCTTGAGGTTCTAGAAAATAACCACAAGGTAATTTGTTGGAAAGTATCAGATCTCCCAGGGATAAACCCAGCTTTGTGTTCACAACATATATAACTTGAAGATGATTGCAAACCATCTTGAGAATTTTAGAGCAGACTGAACCCTGATCTTCGGTATGTTATTGTAAAGGAAATCATGAAATGGTGTGAAGCAGGCTTTATTTATATAATATCTGGCTCTAAATGGGTGAGCCCCTTGCACACCATTCCAAATTAATCAGGGCTCATTGTGGTGAAGAATGACCAAGGAGAGGAGATCTTGACCTAAGTACCGACATCTTGGCGAGTGTGTGTTGAATACTGCCACCTCAATGCACCAACAAAAGAGTTTCCCTATACCGTTCATTGATCAAGTTCTTGAGAGATTAGTTGGGAAAGAATTCTTCTACTTTCTAGATGGGTACTCAGGTTACAACCAGGTGGCGATCACCCCTCAAGACCAAGAGAAGACAACCTTTACCTGCCCATTCGACACTTATGACTTTCGTAGAATGCCCTTTGGATTGTGTAATGCTCCTGTCACATTCCAAAGATGCATTCTTATAGTCTTCGCTGATATGGTCAGGAGTTTTCTCGAAGTCTTCATGGATGATTTCTCAGTCTATGGTGATTGTTTCGACTCTTCTCTTTAGCACCTAGACTGATTACTATAGAAATGATGTGAAGTGAATTTGGTCTTGTCCTAGAAAAAGAGTCAGTTCATGGTCACAGAAGGAATCGTGTTGGACCACGTCGTTTCCAAGCAAGGCATGGAAGTCAACTCGGCAAAGGTTGATGTTTTTGCCAAACTTGATCCACTACAAAATGTCAAAAATGTTAGGTCAATTCTGGGGCATGTCGGATTCTAGAAAAGATTCATCAATGACTTCAACAGACTTGCCTGACCTCTTACATAGCTTCTATGTAAGGAGTTTGAGTTTATTGTTGATCAAAAGGTTCTCCAATCATTTTATCAGTTGAAACATCACTTAGGCTCCCATCCTACAACCACCAGAATGGTCTCTTCCATTTGAGATCACAATGGATGCGCCAAATTTTGTAGTTGGGGTCGTTCTAGGAAAAAGAAGGGATAATTTGCCCTATGCAATTCACTACGCAAGCAAAACATTAGATGTAGAACATAGAAATTATACAGTTACAGAGAAAGAATTGCTGATAGTAGTCTTCACGTTAGAGAATTTCATATCCTATCTTCTACGATCAAAAGTCATTATTTTCACTAACCACTCCGCTATCTGATATCTATAGTAAAAGAACGATGGCAAATCACGTCTACTCAGATGGATCCTTCTCCTCTAGGAACTTGATCTAGAAATCAGAGATGGACCTATAGTTCAGAATGTGGTAGCAGATCATCTGTCCAGAATAGAATGCCAAGATACTCAGTAGAGCAGTGCACCGATCACATAAACCTTTCCTGGTGAATCCATCATCAACATTTTGTCTCTTCCATGGTATGTCGGTATTGTGAACTATGTCTTCCATGGGGTGGCTCCATAAGTTTGGAAAAAAATCAAGAAGGGCAAGTTCTTTACTGACATCCATTTCTTCCAATGGGAAGGCCCATATTTATTTAGGGAAGGGGCAGACTGCATTGCGGATCAGTGTATTCCTCAAGAGGAGTACACAAGTGACCTCGAGCACTACCATAAGCTCGAATCTGGTGGACACCATTCTGGAAGCGGAATGACAACAAAGATACTACAGTGTGGCCTCTAGTGACCCACACTATTCAAGGATGAGAACGAATATGTGAAAGCTTGTATCGACTGTCATAAGATGGGAAGAACCCTCAATGTCAAAGATTCTATTCCCCTCAAACTCATTTAAATATCTGATGTGTTCAGTACATGGGCATTGATTTCATGGGTTTGTTTCCTAACAGTCAAGGCTACGAATACACCCTGCTCGTCGTGGATTACTTGAGTCACTGGGTTGAAGTTGTCCCTGCTCGAGTCGTAGACAACAAAACAATCTGTAGATTCTTGAAAGATAACACCATATCATGGTTTGGGGTACCAAGGATGGGGTAGTAACTTCATCAATAAAGAGGTCAAGAAATTAATGAAGGAGTACATCATCGATCACCAAGTCGCATCTCCTTATCATCCTCAGTCAAATGGCTTAGATGAACTATCCAACAAAGAAATCAAGATGATCCTAAAGAAGCTTGTGAGGATGGACGGAAAGAACTGGTCTCAACTAATGGATTCAATTATCTGGGAATATAGAACCACCCAAAGTCTCCCTTGAGCATGTCTCCCTATCTTCTTGTGTATGGAATCCTTGCCATCTGCCCGTGGAGCTAATTCACAAGTCACTTTGGGCAGTTAACATAGATAACTTCGACTCACAAAAAGGTGGTCGTCAAAGAAAAGTAAATCTGAACAAACTATCGGAATTCAGAGATCATGTGTATGACAACAACTTTATGTACAAGGAGAAGGTCAAATCCTCGCAGGAGAAGCACATAAAAAAGAAAGACCTTCAAACATAGATAGAAAGTGTGGTTGTTCAACACGAAATTGAAGATTTTTCCACGAAAATTGAATGGAAAATGGATAAGGCCTTACATAGTCAGGATTGTGCGTGACAATTGAAGTATTTTGATATTTGAGTTGTCACCTGACGCACAACCCTTCATTGTCAACGGTCAGTTGCTGAAGCTGTATTAAGAGCATGATACATTCATGGCCATTGTCGACTCTATTCATGTAATATTTGATGAAGAACTCACTTCTTCAACAACTTCAGTGGAACCGGACAATGTTCCCAAAAATATATTTGATTAGTTTTCTTATTTTTGTTTTAATTTTCCAATTTGTTCATTCTTCTCTGTAACATTCATCCCAATCATTTACATAGGATATGCTTCATCCTAAGTATGGAGGGATGACTGCACTTAGGTTATTAATTATTTTGTCTCACTTGTCCCTCAATTTTTTACACTTTGTCTATACTTAGGGATATTTTAACCTAAATATAGGGGGACAAGCCGAGTACATTGATTTCGTAAATTCTAGATCTTCGCTCATCCCTATTTTTCATATAGTCTGCTATACTTAGGATTATGTGATCCTAACTATAGGGGGGATGATTTCTCATTTTTTATGTAGTCATTGCAGTATAGACATTACTATACATAGCACGAGTTTTTTTTCTCTCTAACCAATGAGGACATGGCTCAAGCTAAATATAGGGGAGTCATATATAATTGCATATACTTCAGCCATAACTCGTACTTTGTATTTTTGAATAATATGGCTAAAATACTATTTGAGCTAGAATACACAATAAATTAATTGCAAAGAATATAGTCTAAGTATGTACAATTGTTTTTAAAAATTCTTTGTAGATATGATTATAAATCGATTTAAAAATATTTTGCAAAATGATTGAAAAATTAATTGGAAATTTGCTTTAAAAATATTGTGACCTTTTGGAAAACTTTTTTGATTTTTTTTTCAAATGTTTGTAAAAATCTTTGTAAACTTTGGTAAAAAAATTGTTTCATTTTCTCCAATATTTTTTTTAAAATTCAGTTTGCAAATGATTTGGAAAATGGTTGTAAAACAATGTTGAAAAATCTACCTATACTATTTAAAAAATCTTTGCAACATGATTATCAAATTTTGTAAATATTTGTAAAAATTATTTGTAAAATATAGTTTTCAAAATGTCTATTAAAATATTTTCAAACTATTTTGAAAACATTGTACATAAAAATACTTTACAAATATATATAACCCTTATATTTACATATGTATATATATAATTAATGAAAATAACTACTAACTCATCCTGTATAAATTTCATTTTTAAATCCTACAATCTGTGCTTGTAAATATGCATGCACTCCCATGTAATATATTTGTAATTCTTTCTTCCAATAACTTTTATTGAAAAACCCCTAAAAATTTCAAAATTTTCAAAAACCATAAAAACATGCAAAATGTTTTCAAAAATTTGCATAAAAATTTGCGAAACTTTTCAAAAAAACATAAAAAGTTCAAAATCAGAAAATTGCTTCACAAAAATATTTTCTCGTACTGTACGTAACATTTACATTTTTTAAAATGATCAAAACAATTGAACAACTCTGAAATAAAGTCTGAATATTAGAGCTTCGTATCGACCTTAATTCATTTAATTTCAGAGGTACCCATTAAGGACGATAATTAATATGCTTGAGGTCACCTTAACTTAATTCTTACGATTCCATGAGACTATGTTCATGAGTCAATTCATTATGTCTAACTAGAAGCCTTCATGTCATCCGTACGAATCTTGAGACAATGACTTTACTAGAACCTCACATTTGACACTTAGCTCAGCCCCGATGAATTGTTGAAAAATCTTGGAGTCTAAGTCAGGACGATGCTGGGCCTCTTCGTTAAGGTGGCTCAGGAACCATTTTCGGGGACTGCTAAAACCAATACTTCAACCCACTTATTCTAGTAGCAATGACATCTAACGACTGGAGACTAAATTTAAATATTTCTTTGGATGAGGAATTGTCTGCTAGCAAATCTTTTTCCAAGTCCCCAAAACATGAGCGGACCAAAGGATTTTATATCCGTCGAAGCAAAAACTAGAATGAAGAGAAATGCAAAGTAAAGGAAAATCCAAAAATAAACCTGGACCAAAAATTCTACAAATATTGAGCTTCCAAAAAAAGCCTTGTTCTTAGTGAAGACTCAGTTACACTGGCCGAGCGTCACAAGGGAATGAGAATACACTAGTCCATTCCCACTTATTTTCCCACTATTCTAGCTTCTCCCCTTTCTCTGTTTTGTGAACTAGCATGCACTCGACCTTAGAATGATATTTGTCCCACCGAGGACAAGATGCCAGAGGAGCACTCTTTGATAGTTTAATGATTTGACTGGGAAGAGCTATAAAATTCACATAGGGTTCTATCATTTCAAGGTTGTGAGAGTATGAGACTGGGAGGATGGTTCTGACCAGATTGTGGATTGAACTGAATGATAGGATTATGGAACATAAGGGGTGTTGTGTCACACTTCCTAACCTTGATGTGGTTGCGAACACACCAATAATCCATAGGTCTTAACTAAGCTCCAAACTTTGATTTTATCAAGACAAGTTTAAAAGTCGAAAATTATTCCAAGTTCATTCGTTTCCTTTTCTTTGTTTTCTTTTTCTACACCTATTAGCATAAGTGTTTTCTAGGGACTAGCAAAGGCAAGTATAAGAGGGGTGATGAATCTCCATTTCATCAACTTTATTCTTTCATTTCAACCTTAAATACCTATCTAAATGCATGTATATAGCATTATTTTGTACAAAATAAAACTCAACAATTCACTTATAACACTGTATGAAATACTCTATCTAATTCAAAAATAAAAGAATAAAGGAAAGAAAAGAAGAAGAATGAAGTGTCAAAGACACTTAGTGACCCTAGACACCAAGACTAAGTCATCATAATGACTTGATCGATAAGGAATAATGTATGGTGAGATTGGGCAGGTCAATCGTACGGAAAACCTGCTAGAAACCCTAATTTCAGAGCCCAATAATTTCATTTTGGGAACCATTTTATTTTTTAATTTTTATACATAAAATCAATAAACACCCGACATGAATATTGTACATAAAAATATAAAGCAAAATACAAAATTTATTTCATTAAAAAATAACACATAGTGTGCCCAAGTTACACAAAATAAAAAGCCACAAATAAAATTTTCCAGAGATGTATCTTCTCCATAAAGATCCAAAATTGACAAACTCACCTTTATTGTTCATAAAAATAAATTATCCTCTAATGAAGGTATTTTCATTCAATTTGGCGTTAAGATGCAAAAGTGGGCTTTTGGGCCCTTATTGTGCAATATACATGTACAAAATATTCATTATATTTATTCTTTATATTTTTTAGTTTTTTATATTTTTATATATTTGTAAATATTATTCAAAATACATGTAAATGATAACATTAGAATAAAACCATAAAATATGCACTAAAATAAATAAAGTTATAAATTATATATAGGTAAAACAACCTTATAATATACCTATATAATAAATATACTTAATTATTCAAGTACATAAATAAACTTAGAAAAATACAATAAAACAAGTGAATGTGTGCTAAATAAGTTATAAATATTAAAATATATAAATATAATATTAAAAAAGAAAATAGAAATAGAAATAAAATACCTTATACATAGGTAGTTATACCAATACTTACACATGTAAATATTAACATGTAATAAATTAACTTGTAATAATAATAATTAACAATGAGAATAAAATACTACATAAAATAATAAACATTTTTTTATGTTTAACAAAAAATAATAAAGTCACTCACTATTTTTATCGATTTTATAAGTGAATTATTAATCCATTTTCTGGTTGGTCCACGTGGACCAACCAGAGCACTGCGTTCATTGACCCCAGGTTAATTGTATGCCCCCCAATCGCATTGCTTGTCAGACCTGTAACTGATCCTTCTTCCCTCGAGCTCTCCACCAGTCAACAACTCGCACGTCCCTCTCCCATGACCTATGCTTAGACCACCAACCACCGTCCTTCTCCCCGTCATCTTCTTCCCCTACCTTTCTCCACAGCTATAAGGTCTGAGCTCCTACCCTTTTTGCAATTTTGATCCTTCTGTCTTGGTCATAACCCCAAAATGATTTCTCAATTGAGTCCCTGGTGACAGCAGACATCGCTCCCCTTGAAAAAACATGGCTGAGGTTGAAGAGATCCAGCTCCATCGACCATCGTCGGTGAGCTTTTCTACTCCCTTCCTCTAAGAAGGTATGGGCTGTTAGATTAGGTTTTCTTAATTATTTTTTAGTCTAGTAACAAAATTAATCTTTTAGTTTCATTGATTACGTTGTCATTTAGTTTAATTTTAAGTTTCTGAATCGTTGGAGCACTAGGCTCTGGCATCAAATCTGCCCTGCTCCAACTGTTTCCGCCCGGCATTGCCATCCCTATTCCTTGTTCTTGCACTTACTCATCTTCCCCCTTGTTATCTCCTCGATCCTGCATGGATTGATCAAGAATCAAAGGTCTCTCCATCACCTTCACATGAGCATCTCCGCCACGATTATCCCTTGCGATTGAGCTTCAAAATTAGGTTGAGGACTTCTACCTCGAGCCCTTCATTCTTTTTATGTAGGTCTGCACACTTAGCAACACCTGAAGCCCCACCTTGAAGCTCAATCAGGAGCTCTAGGTATCAGTAGCTCCAAGGTCCCTCCGATGGACCCCAGACCATTTTGAACCCACCTATATGCGCGGAAGGCTTCCATGGAGCCAAGGAGCTGGTCAGCATTGTCGAAGGATGTCGGGATGAGGAGATATCATCGATCAAAGATTGGGTGAGAAACCATTCTTCTGAGTTCTTCCAATCACCTCCTTCGTCGTCGGATCAACATCGGGCCTAGATCTAATCTAGGATCTTGAATTTAATAGAAGTGGTGCGAGCCCTCGTTCGTTGATCACACTACGTGGAACTTTCATAGCTACCTGATCGAGTGCACTTAAGTGCGTAAATTACTTAAGTCCCTTCGTACCTTCTTGGATTTGTAAAATGTCCTATAAATATTAAATTAAGAACTTTTGTATGAAAATTGCAAGTGGACACCTGAGTTTATTGTATATTACACATAGATCTAGTGCTAGATCACCTCACGTGGAAGCCCATGTTAGGTGGGAAAATTGCAGAGAACCCCTCTTGGATCTGTGCATTTCATTTTATATATAAAAATTGTAATATAACATTAAACCTTTGGGGTATTTTCTTGCAACCCCTTGTACATAACTTTTATTACAAATTTACCCATACTAGTAAATTATATTTATTTTGTTGCATTTCTATTTTATTTAAATCGCTCCCATGCTTAGAAAATTATTCAAAAATAGTTGAAGGTGCTTCATGTTATGCTTATTCCTTTTGTTATTTTTATTTAGTATTTTCTTACATTTTTTATTTATTAAAAATCATTTAGGATTTATTCCTTAGCTTCAAAAATAAAAAACTAAAAAACCTTATTTAGATTTTTTTTAAAAAAATTATATATTATATATTTATATAATACTATTCCAGATCAAAAATCACAAAAAATATAAAAAGAGACCATAAAAATTGAAAAACCCTCCTAACCCTATAAAAATTTGCAAATATTATATAAAATCCAAAAAATTCTTTTATATTATATATTTTTAATTATATTATATAGTATATTTTAAGTTGTAGGTAATTTTGATCTATTTATCTATTTTAAAACCCTAAATAATTTGATCTATTATTTTATTCTTATTTTGTTATTTTTAATCAATTGAAACACATTAAAATTAGCCAACAATATAAGAAAAAATAGAGAAAATCAGAAAAACACAAAAACATTTTATTTTATATATTTTTACTATATATAGGTATATTTAAAAATATAAAACCCTATATAGATTATAAATACATATATACTTATATACTTTTTATTGTTACTATTATTTTTATTATAAATACTTATAAATATATTCAATACCTTTAAAAACTAAAAATGATTGTACCTTCACATAGTTCTTGAATTTTTTTATATTTATTCTATATATAACTTATACACTATTTATAGTAAACATATTCTTATATATAGATATAATTACTAATTTTATCTTTAGAAACAAAATGGAATTTGAAATATGAAAAATATAAAAAGAAATAAAAAAATATAAAATTAAAAAAACATAAAAATATATAATAAAAAATCCATAAATTTTAGATATAATAAAAAACGCACAGAAAAATTTTAAACAACAAAGTACAAAAATAGTTATTATTGAATTTTTATTAATTAACAAAATTACCTATTCCCATGGCTCTCAATGGTTCGACCCAATACTTGCTTGCTATACACATTTATTTGTAAGGTATAACAAATTTCACCCTGCACATATTTCATTGCTTTATCATTATTGTGGTTTGAATGTTTGTCTGAATAGTTTATTGTGATCTGAGTACTGCGAGAGTGATCGACACATCAATTACCAGATCCAGCTTGTTAGAGACCGCATGCCCTCCTATACCTTGCGTTAGGTTACTCGATCTCCCCATTCAACAATGACTCAGGAACCGTTCCCGGGGATTACCAAAACTGGTACTTCAACCCACTTCCTCTAGTAGCATGAACATCTAACAACTGGAGACTGTATTGATATAACGCTTCGAACGAGGAATGGTCTACTAGCACAACTTTTTCCAAGACACCAAAACATGGACAAAACAAAATATTCTATATCTTCAAGGGTAAAACAAGAATGCAGGGCAATGCAATCAGAGAAAATATAAAAAAGAAGCCTGCACAAAAAAATAAAAAAATTTTGAGCTTCCAGAAAAAGCATGCTTCTTGGTCAAGACTCATTTACACTAGCCTAACTCCACAAGGAAATGCGACTACACTGGTGTATTTCCACTTCTTTTCCCATTCTTCTAGCTTCTCCCCTTTTCTGTTGTGAACTACCATGCACCTAACCTTAGAAGGAAATATCCATCTCATCGAGGATGAGTTTAAGAGGAGGAGACTTCTTGATAGTTCTGCGATTTGTTTGGGAATAGCTAACCCAATTCACACACGTGGTACCCGTCATTTCAAAGTTGCTAGAGTATGTGACTGAAAGGATGGTTCTGACAAGGTTGTGAATTGAATTGGATAGAGGATTATGGAACCTAAGGGATGTGGTGTCCCACTTCCTAACCTTAATGTTATTCCGAACACATCAAGAATCCATAGGTCTTAACTGAGCTCAAAACTTTGATTTTATGAAGACAAGTTTAAAAATAAAAAAATATTCCAAGTTCTTTCTTTTTTTTCTATATTTTATTTTCTGCACTCATTAGCATAAGTGTTTGTTAAGGTACTAAGAAAGGCACGTATAGGAGGGAGATGTATGTTCATTTCATCTCCTTTATTCTTTCATCCTGGCCTTGAATCCCTAGTAAAATGCATGTATAAAACATTAATTCATACAAAACAACACTCACTAATTGACCTGTATAAATACTATATAAATATATGTATTTAATACCAAAATAAAAAAAAATAAAGGAAAGAAAAGAAAAAGAATAAAGTGTTAAAGACACTGGGTGACCCTAGACCCAATCATCATGATGACTTGGTCAATAAGGAATAAAGTAGAGGGAGAGAAGGCATACCAACTTTACAAAACAAACTTAAAATCCCTAATTTTTATTCATTAATAATAGGTTTTTGGGACCTATTTTATTCTTTATTATTAAGAGGAAAGGGACCTTGCATCATGAAGTAGGTAACCTTACTTACTTCATGCTCATTTTTGGCATATTTTATTTTTTTTTGGAAAATACCACCATGGATTTTCATAACTATATCCATCTAACGTGTCATTCAAATTTTGTCAGAAACAGAAACTGATATGCCCTTCATTCAGAACATAACGATTATAGCAACTCTAAGATCATTAAAATTACCTGTTCTATATAGAGGGCATATGAGTCTCTATTTTTGACAAAATTTGAATGAAACATATTACGTGGATATAGTGATGAAAATCTATGGTGATATTTTCCAAAAAAATAAAGAAATTTACGAAAATGAGCATGAAGTAGGTAAGGTTACCTACTTCATAAAGTAGGCTTCCTTTCCTCTACTATTTATACCTCAAATAATGAAAACCTAAACATGAAACTTGTACATAAAAATATAAAAAAATACAAAGTTGATTTCACATTAAAATAATACAGGCACCAGTGACACATAGAACAAAAAGGTGCAAAGAAAACATCCCAGACTTGTATCTCCTCCATACAGGCTCAAAATTGACCAAACTCACTTTTATTATTCATAAAATTAAATTATCTCTTTAGTGAATGTCATTTTATATAATTGGAGTTGAGATGCAAAAGCTGGCTTTTGGGTCCCTTTTGTACTGTATACTAGTCTACAAATGTTCAATATATTTATTCTTTATAATTTTAACTTTCTTATATCTTTATATACTTGTAAGTATTATTTGAAACATATATAAAAATTTAAAAAACCATTAAAATATCATTAAAATAAATAAATTATAAAAATATGTAAGTAAACTATACATATATAATACATGTACATATTTATTTAAGTAAATAATACAATCAGAAATATACAATAAAATTACGTGAATGTGTAATTAAATAAATTATAAAGTAGAAAATGAAAATAAAATACATCAAATACATGTTTAAATACCTATGTATATACATGTAAATATTAACATCTAATAAATAGTCTTGAAAAATAAATAAAAATGCTTATAAAATAATACTTAAAGTAAGAAATATTTTTTTATGTTTTATCATATATTTTAAAATGAGTTAATAACGGATTTTTGCATCACTATTTTCTGGTTGGACCATGTGGACCAACCAAAATGCAACAAATATTGACTGCCTGGTCAACAGTACTTACCGTACGCCTCTTTTGTTAGAGGTCACAAGACCTCAGACTTATCCCTTTTCTTGGGAATGCTCCACAGCTCCATGGGCCTTGGGACCTACACAAACATCTTCCCCATACATTTAGCCATTTTGCACGGATCATAGATCTCACCTACCACCTCTCATCCTCACGCCATCTCCTCCTCCTTTTTGCCAAAAGCCACGTCTATAAAATCCACCCTTCTTCCTTTTTTGCTCTTGATCCTTCTTCTTCCTCCATAACCCCATGGTCGAGTCCCTATTGATAGCAGGCGTCGCTCCCATCCTTCATGACATGGATAAGGTGGCCGAGGAAGTGATATAGGTCTGCCGAAAGCTTACTCCGATGACCTTCCTTTGCTCCTTGGAATAGCCTGGTATGAGCTGATTTCTTCCCCTTTTCTTATCGCATTCTCTTTCTGCAATATAGTGTAGACATTATTTCTCACATTTAGCACATAACTTAGAGTAAGTTTAGGATCTTTGTTTGTTGTATCCTTAAGCTCCATCTTTAAATCATTGTAATATACCACGTATATGCCCCATCTTCTTGCCCAACCGTTTCACGACACAAGCCCCACATTCCCAGCTTGATTCTGCAAGGATCCAAGCTTGATTTGAGCTCCTCTCCACCGCCTTCGTCGTAGCTCACCACCCTTCCATTACACCAAGTGAATCAACTTCACCCTGGTCGAGGAGAAAGCCCTCAAGCTTGTGGACTATTTTGTGCAGGAGGATGTACCTAAGGAACCACCTAGAGACAAGTCGAAGCTCCAACTAGATCTCTAGGTGTCTAGAGCTCCAAGCTCCCTTCCGACGAGCCTTAGACCCCATTGACCTCACTTGCCGGTGCGAGGAGGCACCAAGAAGCCTTTACACTAGTCAACGACGAGTTTGGATGTCGGAGATGGGCGGAATCCACGATCAAAGTTCTCCCAAGTGGATGTTCTCCACAGTTCTTCAAAGCACCTCCATTGCCGCTAGATCATCAGCACGACCCAAATTCAATCTGGGCCGTCCAATATTTGGTGATCCCTCATCTTCATTGGCTGTTGATCGAGCCACATGGTGTAAGGAGAAGCGCTCGATCCATGTCTTTAAGGGGTAAATTAATAAAAAGCTCATTGATTCTTTTGTATTTATATTCTGACACAGTAAATATTAAGTACTTTTTAAATCTTTTGTAAAAATAGTAGTAGACCCCACACTTATTATATATTGCTTTGAGGTTTGAGACATCTCACCTCACGTGGACCCCCACGTAAGGTGAGTGATATTTTCATAGCGACTCCTCCAACTTCCTTTATTTTTGTTTTTTTATTTAAAGTTTGGAATAAGTGTAAAACATTTGGGTAATTTCCATGATGGATCCTATGGTAAAAGACCCATAAATAGCTTCGCTGCCTTAAAAATATTGGAAAAAATGATAAATGCTTGATATGATGCGTTTATATACCTGCATTTTAAATTAGAATTTTCTATGTTTTTCCATTTATTAAAAATCGTTTAGGAGTTTTTTATTCCCTGTCTAAGTATAAAAATACAAAAAAATACAAAACCAACCTTCAAATTCCAAAAAAAGACCATATATTACTATATATTCTACCTCTAGGTAAAAATCACACAAAATATAAAAATAAATACTATAAATTAAAAAACTCTAAAACACTATAAAACTCAATAAAATTATATAAACATCAAAACAAAGTCTGTTTATTTTTAATTATATTATATAGTATATATTAAACCTAGTTTTGGTAATGTTCGGACTATTTATCTATTTTAAAAACCTCAGGTTTAACCAACAATTAACTGACAACAAGAATAAATCAATGAATATCTAAAATATGGAGTTAAAATTTATTATAAATCTATAGTAAAAGTGTATAGGTGTAAGTACGTGTAGAGGTTGAACACTGGGAGCGAACGGGAGGAGGCCGGATAAATGCACAAAAATTATGTCCTTTATCTCTTGTCCAATTTATTGTTTTGGGGGTTTTTAATTATATAGATTTTTTATTTTATTTTTGGTTTCATAATATTGTATTTTCTATTTATATTTTTATATTTTAATGTTTCTTTTTGATTTAAATATAATATATATATGTATGTGTATAAATACAATATAAGGTATATATAGATACTATATAGATAAAAATATGTAATCATAGTCAAAATACAGTAAATAATATATTTTTGTGATTTTTAAGAATGTTTTTCTAAATTTTTTGTTATTTTTCTGAAATTTTTGTTAATTTTTATATATTTTTAAAGTCAAAATTATCCCTAATAAGGATTAGTGAATAATCCGAAATTGATTTGGGTTTTAAAAATAGAATATAATTCCCAAAATTACCTAAATTAATTTTAAAATATAAATAATAATATATAGATAATTATAAGGCAGAAAAACATATTTTTGGTATTTTTGTAGACTTCTGATATTTTTTATTGGATTTTGGAGCTTTCTGATTTTTATAATTTTCTTTTACTATTTTAGGAGTTTTTTTCCAGACTCAATAAATGCTAAAATATACTATATATATTTTTTTTAGATTTTTTCAAAACATTTTTATTTTTTTTGGTATTTTATAAATTCGATGAGATTATTTAGGCTGCTTTTCATTTTTAATAAATGGATAAAATGCAAAAAAAATGCCAATTAAAAATATGTGCATGAATCTACAAGGCATGAAGCATCTAACCCTATTTTTATGGAATTTTAGGAGCACATTATCTATTTTTAATAAATAGATAAAAACATCAAAAATACATGTCCTAACAGGGACATTTTTGCAAAAAAAAATAAAGTTCGAGGGGCTCTGTGCAAATTTGCCACAAATGTAAAACGTAATTAAAAATTTATTGTATTATTCAGCAAAGCTTTAAATTTTATTGGACTATTTAGTAATTTTTAAAACTTGTAGGGGCATCCTTGTAATTTTGCCACCGCACGTGGGACAAGACGTGAGGTGACGTGAGTGGACCCAAATGCAAATAAAATAAGTACAGGGGTCATTTGCAAAATGTTCGTTTTATTTTAAATGGCTATCTTTATTTACAGGACTAAATAATAAATACAAAAAAGGTAGAGCGAGATATGCAATTTACCCCTACTTAGGAGCAGATCGGACAGTGATCTTGGATTCACTTGAACATGTGGTGCACATCTGATGGCTTGTACCACTTCACGGATCAACGGTGAAGATTAGATCACCGTGAGCGATCCGACGGCTGAAGCTCGCGAAGATCCAACGGCTCTGATCTGAACTGGGTCGTCGTTCTTGATCCAATGGTGGAGAGGCGATGACGAAGAACCGGGAAGAAGGTTCGCCTAGGGGAACTTCCTTTGGTCTGATCTCGCTCCTCCGTCAGGTGTTGAGGCTCCAAGGTGGCCCAAAAGTTCGCCCGTGAAGTCCTCTAATGGCTGAATGTCTCAAAGTGGGCGGAGGTTCACCAGAGCACCACCACGAGGTAGGAGAAGAAGTGGTGCTCCGGGTACCTCCGGCAAAGCACAATATCACCTCTAGGTGTCTCTAAAAGCTCGTAGGACCTGCAAGAAAAATTCCTGGGTCGAGGGCAAATTGCCTCGACCAGTTAAGAGGTGAAATGGAAGTGGAGGAGTCGATATGGAGGCTACTCCTGCTAGGCGGAGGAATTGGAGCGGCCAAATCTCGATCCCAAGGGATTCGAGTGGAATGGAATAGGTGGTGGCGTAGGGAATCGGTGTGGAAATAAAATGAGGGCAGTCAAGGGGTCGGTCAACGGCAGAACATGGTGGAAAAGTTCGTGAACTACGAATCGCTTAATTGACGCTACAAATATGGTCCAATCATTAAACTAAGTAAAGAATCAAGATGCATGAAGTAAAATCTACCTAAAAACAATAAAGTGTGCAACTCTAACTTGCCCAGTGAGACAAGGAGCAGAGGTCCGTAGGCGGCCTTGGGTGCACCTCCACCCTCCATCGACTACCGCGAGCTCAGGCAATCCCCTCCTTTCACGAGGATGCTCACTTTGGTCGAGTCACGGGGCTTCAGGGGAAGATGACCAAATTTGGAAGAGGAGGCGGAGGGTCGTTATTTATAAACATTCGAGCACCCTTATTTGCCCGACCAAAATCAAAGAATTGATGATATGTACAAGGGTTCCAAGATCTTGGCAAGATTCTAGGATGATCAGAGAGCATTGTTCATGAAGGGATCAGGGACAGATGACAGATGGTTCATGCGGGAAAAAGGCAAGAAATTGCGGGGAAATGACATGCCCTCATCAATCTGGAACAGAGGGGGGAGCTGACTTGGGTCAACTCTCGACCTAACGTGATTAGTCCACGTCAGGTTGCTACTGGACAAAATAGTAATTTTATTTAAAGAATAAATATTTAAAAATAGTAAATGATTTTATTATTTTTTATATATAAAATAGAAAATGTTTATTATTTTATATAGAATTTTACTATGTTATTTATTTATTTTTTGATGTATTTTATTACAAGTTTATTTTTAATGGCTTATTTATAGGTATAATTACCTATATTATGTACATTTTTATTTTTATTTTGTATATTTTACTTTATTATTTTATTCTATTATTTTACATATTTATAACTTATTTTTGTGAGTATAAATATATTTTTATTTCATTTTAGGATATTATTTGTACACTTAAAAATAAATAGGTGAGTATATTATGTAAGTATATTTATAGGTATTTTACCTATGTATTATATACATCATTTGATTTTAATGTATTTTGTAGAGTTTTATTTTTGTTTTGTATTTTTAATAAAATATAAATAGTATTTACAATATTACAAAAATATAAAGAATAAAGGAATGAAAGAATATATTTCCCTTATATATATATATGACATATGTATTTTGTCTATGTATTCTTATAGACTTATTTTATTTTGCATTTTCCTTTTGATTTTATTCTAATTTTAATATGCACATTTGTTATAAATAATATTTACAAAATATAAAAATATGAATTTGTAAAAAAATGAATAATGAATAAATTGAATATTTTAATCGGTAGAATGAACAATGAGGGCCCAAAATCTAACTTTCACACAGTAACTCTGAAAAATATGAAACCACACCATTAAATAGCTTGTGAAAAGTTTTATACAATTAGAGGTGAATTTTGCTATGTTTTGAGTTTTTATTTGAAAGATATGGGTCTGTGAAGTTTGGTTTTTAGCTTTTTATTTTGTGTATAAAATGAAAATTGTGTATTATTTTTTTACCAACTCAATTTTGTACTTTTATTTAAATTATTATCTACAAGTTTTATGTACAAAGCTTCTTTATTTGATGAATAAATAATAAAGAATAAAATAGGTGTTAAAAATGAATAAATAATGAATAAAAGAATAGGGTTTTTATTCTATTTCAGGCCCTTATCTCCCCCTACTTTATTCCTTTTTGATCAACTCAATTCTTGACTTGGTTTCGGGGTTTAGGGTCATAGATTATTTTCAATATTTTATTCCTTTTTCTTTTCTTCTCTTTATTTTATAATTATGGCATAAAAACCTTATTTTATATACAAATAATACAATAAATAATGAATGTTATTATGCACAAATTAACGCTATTTACAGGCATTAGCTAGGGTTTTTAAGGCCAAAATGATAGAATAAAGAATGCTGAATGGAGATTCATCATCCCCCTATACTTGCCTTTGCTAGTCCCTTGTAAACACTTATGTAATAAGTATAAAAAAGAATAAAGAAGAAAAGAAAATAAAAGAATAAAGAATAAATGGAATTGATTTCAACTATAAACTTGTCTTTTACAAAATCAAAGTTTGGAGCTTAGGTTAGACTTTGATGTGAAAATGTGTGTGGAACCTAGTCGGGAACCAAATTTAAAACACAACAGCCCTCGAGAGTCACAGAACTTGGTTGAAACTACCTGAAAGCCAGGTTAGAACTAGCCTACAATATACCCAAACCCTTACGACTATGAAGCTAATTTGTACGGTGTAATTGATAGTGGCTCTTCCCAACTGAAATGACAAAGGAACTGACTTCTCCAGAATGACAACCCATTGATTCCCTAATCCAACACTCTATCCTCGAGGAGCGGGGTATTCCCTTCTAAGTTCAAGTGGCATCCAACTCAAGAGGAGGAGGTGAAGAAAAGAATGGATGGTAGCCAATGTAGCTACCTATCCTGGGATGCATGACCAGTGTAGTCAAGTCATCTAGCTACAGGCTCACATGGTATAACATTGATGCTCAAGCTTGCTTATTTTCTATACAACATATACACATACTTCAGCAGGCATTTTATTTTTTTATTTTCCAACCTGTCCACTTTTTTGGAGTTTTTTTTTTCAAACATAATATACACAACAACATTTACACAAGGAGTTTTTTCTCTTGAGCCAAAAGACTATCCCTCTTTTGAAGCTTTATTGCAACCCACACTCTCTTATCTTTAGACTTCATTGTAACTGGACAAGGTTGGGGTACACTTCCCTCCCTGGACGAGTACGAATGTTTCCAACCGTGTGCATCTCAAATCGGTAAATCAAACCCCCTCACCACTCCAACTTAGTTGAGCCAAGTGAAAGGTGCAAGTGTCCAAGTTAGGTCACGACCGACAAGAGCCACGCATGTGTCTCAAAAAGTTCTAGTTAGTCAGTTGAGGTGACTTGAACCCAGACCTGAGTCTCAAAGAATTAAGTCCTAATGGACTTGAAGTACCTTAAACCTAGTTCCAATAAGGTTCCAGTGTAGTTAGGTACAGTAAGGTCCAACCAAGCTCCAATCTTCGACATTATTGGACTAGTTGAATCATCAAGCTCAATTGAAAAGAATATGAATGCTATGCAAATGCTATGTACAATAATGCAAAGAATGATGCAATTTTAAAAAGAATTTTTAAATAAAAGAAATTTGCAAACGAATTGTGGCACACAAAGTATAGAATATGTACAGCTATTTACACGGGCGTGCTTCTTTTTATTAACAAGAGTTAAGAATTTCAAGAATTTACAGGTTTTAACAAGTTATTTTATAGGCGCATTCTGATAAAGAATTTTATGTACACATTATTTTTATTTTATATGTTATTTTTAATGATGCTTTTATTTCTCTAATTTATTTGAAATCAATTTTGAAAACTATAGTACAAAATAATTTTTGCAAAAATTTACAAACATTTGATAGCCATTTTGCAAAGATTTTTCAAACAATATATACAATTTTCAAAATATTTTTATAAAACATTTTCCAACCCATTTGCAAATAGTTTTTCAAATCTTTTATTTCAAACAAAGAAAAGATTTTTTGCAATTCAAAATATTTTTACAATGGTTGAAAATATTTCACAAAAACTTTTCCAAATAGGTCACATCATTTTTCAAATCATTTTGCAAAAATATTTTTAACCTTTATTAATCAGTATTTACAAAATTAATCTGAGGAATAGAAAACAATATTAATTGAATTTTAATGAATTATATATTATTTTTAGCCATATTTATTAATAATTAAACGAAAGTATGAGTTATATCTAAAGTATAAACAGAGTATATACGAGCCCCCTATACATAGCATGAGCTATGTCCTCATAGATCGAAGAGAAAAAGAGAAGACATAACTCGTACTAAGTATATAAAATCTTATACTATAATGATTGGAAGAATAAGAAATGAAAGAATGAAGAGATAAATGTAAAGAAGGTGATCACCCCCCCTATACTTAGGATCATGTAATCCTAAGTATAACAAACTGTACACAACCCATGGAGGGTCAAGGGTGGGAATAAACAGAAAAAATAAAGATAAACAGATCACAGCTAAGGCTATCTCGCCCTATACTTAGAGTGAGATATCCTTAAGTATAGCAGAAGAAATTAAAAAGAAAGGCAACAGTGAAGGGGATCAAAGAATGAATAAATCTGGGGTGCATACCCCCTATACTTAGGACAAAGTACGTCCTGAGTACATAAAACTGACAAAAAGGGGCAACACCTTTTCTGTAGAAAATGAAAAATGAAAATGAAAATACGAAAAGAAGAAAAGATAGAGATATACAGGTAGATGAAAAAGATCTTGGAGAATATACGCATCACCCCCCCTATACTTAGGGTGAAAGATCCCTAAGTATAAGCAATGGCATGAGTAATGAGATAGAACGTAGAAAGAACAACACGATGTGTACCCCCCTATACTTAGGACAAAGTACGTCCTAAGTATAGTCACACTGATATGACGAAAGGTCTGGGGCACGTGTGACATACGGGAGGCAGAATGAATGAAAAACAAAAAACATATATACAAAAGGGTATAGACTGGTGAGGTACAGGATGGTATCCGACAAGTGAATATCGTGCTCTTGTGATCGTCTCCCTATGAGAATGGTGACACAATTAGAAGGTGGAAAGACACGTGGGAAGGCAATCAAGTGGGTGTCAGCTACTAGAGCAAAAGAGATAAGAAACTAAACAAGTATCTGTTAGCGAAAGCAAATCATCGGCTCTTAAGGAAGGAATGAGTGAGCAGAGCTGATACCATAATACTTGGAGGGAGACAGAACAGAGCAGACCCCTCCAAGTCAATCAAAGTCTCCGATAGATATAAAAGGTAAAAAATAGGAGACAACATCGTGATATCCTGTGATCATAGAGTCAGAAAGTTAGGGACACACCGAATATCAAAAGTCATGCCTCAACCCTGCAAGGGTACTCAAGGTGAGCAGACTCAAATGAGTCTAGGATCTAAAATAAACAGAAGACTCGGCTCTATGTTCCAACAGAGGGGAGACACAACCAGGGAAGAGATCGAGTACAAAAATCAGTAGACTCGGCTTTGTGCCCCTCCAGACAAGGAGCACCAGAAGTGAAGCCGAGTACTTAAAATATGATGTACCCTCCCACAGATAACCCTCGGGGAGTAATACATGCTAGATAATGAATAATCAAAGTAGGATGGCTCATCCTTGCGAGGACCTTCAAGCAGAGCATACTCAAAGGAGTCTAGTCAGGTAGGTCCCCAGGATACGGCAGATTGGATACCACAAGAAGGAAGTGGGGATCAGAAAATATATTGGACGACTCAGTTCCGTGTTCCAACAGAAATGAAACTCAATCAGTAAGGGGAACCAAGCGTAAATAAAATGGTGTATTTTCTCGCAGATAGTCCTCAGGGAACAATGCAAGCTAAGCATAGAATATTCAGAGCAGATCTCGTCCTTGCGAGGGTCGTCAAGGAGGGAAGACTCAGATGAGTTAATCGGAACGATCTCGGTAATGACAGACCGACTACCAGCAGAAGAGACCGACAAGTCAAGAAAATGAAGCAGTGTCCGCAGACAACCCTAGGGAAGCGTACTGCCAACTAAGCATTGAGTAATCAGAATAGGATGACTCATCCTTGCGAGGACCGTCAAGGAGAGCAAACTCAAAGGAGCCTAGGCATAGCGGTACCAAGATCAAGTAGATCCGATAAATAACAAGGTAGTGGGGACCATAAGATATCAGATGACTTGGTTCCGTGTTCCAACAGAGAGGAGAAACAATCAACAAGCGGAACTGAGCATAAATAAAATGTTGCATTTTCCCGCAGATAGTCCTTGGGGAATATGCAAACTAAGAAGTGAATAGTCAGATCACGTCTCTTCCTTGCGATGGTCGTAAAGGAGAGAGGGTTTGAAGGAGCCAATCAGAATGGTCTTGGTAGACGACCAATTGTCTACCAGCAGAAGAGACCAACAAATATAGCAAAGTGTCATAGTCTCTCGCAGATAACCCTCGGAGAGCACTACGAACTAGGCAATGAAGATCACGAAAGTGACACTCATCCTTGAGAGGACCGTAAAGGAGAGAAGACTCAAAGGAGTCCCTGGGTTTGGCATCGTACACTGACATATCAGGCACCTGTTCAGACATGGAGGCCAATCAGTCAAATCAGAGGATGCAGTTTCGGGCTCCAACAAGGTGGAGGCATAATCAGTGAATGAAACTGACCATATAGAATGTGTTGCATCCTCCCATAGATAGTCCTCGGGGAGATGGTGCAAACTAAGTCAATCAAGGCATGGGATTGCTGGCATCACATCTCAGGTCCTCAGAAGCAATCAATCAATCAACAAATCAGGAGGGCATAAGATAATAGAGGGATGAACAATCATATCAGTCATAATACGTCCCTTAGGTCAATCCAATCTAGCTGAGGTGGCATAAAAGATGATCAGGAATACTTAAAGTGCCACAGGTGGAGACTAGAAGCAGGAGATCAGGGATGGGTCAATCAAGAAGATGAGAGACATCATGTGGGTTCCGCACACCTTTGCGGGGATGTTCGGATCAGAATAATCAGTCAATCCTAAAAATCAAGATGGGTGGAACCTTAAAATGGATAGATCAATCAAAGCGCATGGATCTTCATCAAATCATCATAATTTATCACATCCTCAATCTGATGTGTGCGATCAAAATCATCAAATAGTAATCACACCTAATAATTGTGCATCATCAGAGTCCTCAATAATATCACTGCACATATCAGGACAAATCCACCAAATGTAGCAATTAATCTCAACAATCTCAATGGTGTGCCCGACTTACTCAAATCATCAATAGCAATCGCAATCCTCGATGCGGGCTATCTCTATAAGCACAACAATCTCGGGTAGAAGAAAAATAATACGGGGGATACGAGGAGGGCGATCAAGATGAAAGTGAACACAGTCAAAATTACGGCTCAAGGAGAGGGTCTCCTTGGACCGGACTATATGTGGGTGATATGGGTACAGAGAAAGTCGCAAAATCCGGCTAAGAAGGTGAGAATCAAGACCCAATATAATGACTCGAATGCTGATGAGGAACTGTATATATAAGAGAGGTAGAGACACTAAAAGATAAAAATGATGACTCACACAGATGGGACTGGAAAACTCAGAGAGATAAGAAAAATTCAAATGAATTCCAAGCACAATCAATACACAAAGCAAACCCCTCAATTCACCTACTCAACACAGTGAAGACCAAGATGTGGTCTTTTATCTTGTCGATTTTAGAGTTAGGTGATCATCAAAAGTTGTACACACCAAAGTTAGGCTTGGGATTTGGGCACTAATCCTTAGCATGCACGTAGAAATAAAATGCTCAGACAAGGAGGGGTTTATTTTTTATTATCACTCTTTTGGATATTTTTCATTGCACGTGCCTAACGGGATTTCCAATTCCATTGACATCCTAGGTGAGCAAAAACCAGAGGATGAAGATCGGAAAAGCCATGCAAGTTGAAAATTGATGATGCATGCAAAGTCAGAAGACTTACAGTGCTTCCCAACTCTCTCCATGCGGAATGCAAGACAAAATTGAAAACCTAAACTATATGAGATACAAGCCGATGAAATCGCCCTAGGATAGTAACTGCTATTATCGTTTAGCACAAAATGCTAAATATTCAGAAGCGAGATCCAAAAGTCTGATCTCTGAAGCACATCGGTGTCCGCCACATCAGATCCTACAAGCGTTGTATAAAACTTCTCTCGGCACTCGATCTCAAATCCAAATAAATAACAATTATTATTTGACTAACTCAAGAACGGGTCTATAGGTACATGCAAATATATTAGGGGCTTTGGACCTTAATCTATTGATCAAGCAATCCTAAGCTAGGGCTCATTCACACAAAATAATGAAAATAAAATAAAAAGTGAAAAATCGATGTCAAAACCGTCGAGGCCCCCAAGGGAACAATCCCTCAGGCAATGGACCTCGGGAAGTCGGAGTGTCTGAGAGTCCTGTATTATTACAATTATAGATTCACTCTCTCTCACATAAAATTACAAATTTTTTTGAAAAGTACGAAATAAAATGAAGCTCATAAACTGTCTCAAAAATTGTTCTCCATCTGCCTTTGATGCTCTCTCTTGTCAGCCGAGCAAGAAAGGTTGACTTTGCCTTGCCTGGGTGCAACAGTCCTCCTAAGAGTTCCTCCTTCGAATGGCAATCCCTCGCATCAAAGACAAACAAAATAAGGTGGTTAGAACAATCAACATTAAGATCAAATAATGGTGAAAAATAAATAAATAAATACAAAAAGCAAATGATTGAACAAGAGATGAAAGATGAGATAAAATAATCTCCTACTACACGATGTTGCTCCCCGGCAACGACGCCATTTGATAACTGCGAGAATAAATGTCGGTCGTGCATTCCACACAAAGCGGGAACACAGTCGATGCATTGATCGAAGAAAACCTCGTGTTTAATCAATAATTAACCCACAACAAGAATAAATCAATAAATATAAAAAATGTGGAGTTAAAATTTATTATAACTCTATATTAAAAGTGTATAGGTGTAAGTACGTTTAGAGGTCGAACTGTGGGAGCAAACACGATAAGGAGGAATGATAAATGCACAAAAATTCTATCTTTTATCTCTTGTCCAATTAATTATTTTTGTGGGTTTTTAATTATATATGTTTTTTACTTTATTTTTTATTTTTATATTTTCTTTTTATATTTTTATATTTTCTTGTTATATTTTTATATTTTTATACTTCTTTTTTATTTAAATATAATATATATATATATGTATGTATGCGTATAAATACAATATAAGGTATATATAGATACTATATAGATAAAAATATGTAAAAATAGTCAAAATATAAGAAATAAAACATTTTTGTGATTTTTATATTTTTCTATTTTTATTATTTTTCTGGATTTTTTGCTAATTTTTATGTATTTTTAAGGTCAAAATTATCCCTAATAAGGGATTAATGAATAGTTTGAAATTGATTTGGGTTTTAAAAATAGAAAATAATTCCCAAAATTACCCAAATTAATTTTAAAATAATAATAATAATATATAGATAATTATTAGGGAGAAAAACATATTTTTGGTATTTTTGTAGAAATTTTATATTTTTTCGTTGGATTTTGGATCTTTCTGATTTTTATAATTTTCTTTTATTATTTTTAAGAGTTTTTGTTTTCAGGACTCAATAAATGCTAAAATATACTATGTGTAATTTTTTGGGAATTTTCAAAACGTTTTTATTTTTTTGGTATTTTATAAATTAGATAAGGATTATTTAGTCTCCTTTTCATTTTTAATAAATGGATAAAATACAAAATATGCCAATTAAAAATATGGTCATGAATCTACAAGGCATGAAGCATGTAATATTTTTGTGGAATTTTAGGAGCACATTACCTATTTTAAATAAATAGATAAAAACATCAAAAATACATGTCCTAGAAGGGGCATTTTTGTAAATAAAAGAAAGTTCAGGGGCTCTATGTAAATTAGCCAAAAATTGAAAACATAATTAAAAATTTATTGTACTATTCGGTAAATACAAAAATGCCAAGGATACAGACACAATTTACCCATCATGTGGGACTACAAGTGACGTACACTAGGAGGGACCAAAATGTAATTATCAAATAGTTCAAGAACTTCCAAGCAATTTTCACAAAAATATATAACATGCTTTAAATCTTTTGGACTATTTAATAATTACAAAAAAATGCAGAGGCATCCCAACAATTTCACCACCTCACATGGGATGGCACGTGAGGTGACGTGGATTGGACCCAAATGCAAATGAAATAAGTACTTGGGTCATTTGCAAAATGTCCATTTTATTTTAAATGGCTAACTTTATTTACAGGACTAAATAATAAATACAAAAAAGGTGGGGCGAGATATGTAATTTACCACTACTTAGTCGCGAATCGGACGACGATCTTGGATTCACTTGAACACGTGGCGCACATCCGATGGCTGGTACTGCTTCACGGATCAACGATGAAGATTAGATCATCGTGAGCGATCCGACCGTTGAAGCTCGTGAAGATCCAATGGCTCTGATCAGAACTGGGTCGTCGTTTTTTATCCAACGACGGATAGGCGATGACGAAGAATAGGGAAGAAGGCTCGCTTGGACGAACTTCCTCCGTTCCTATCTCGCTCCTCCATGGGGTGTTGAGGCTCGAAGGTGGCCCAAAAGTTTGCCGGTAAAGTCCTCTAATGGTTGGGCGTCTCAAAGTGGGCGGAGGTTCACCGGAGCACCACCACGAGGTTGGAGAAGAAGTGGTGCTCCGGGCACCTCTGACAAAGCGCAATATAACCTCCAGGTGCCTCTAAAAGCTTATAGGACCTACAAGAAAAATTCTTGGGTCGAGGGCAAATTGCCTCGACCCGTTAAGAGGTGAAATGGAAGCGGGGGAGTCGATATGGAGGCTACTCCGGCGAGGCAGAGGAATTAGAGCGGCCAAATCTCGATCCCAAGGGATTCGAGTGGAATAGAATGGGCGGTGGCATAGGGAATCAGTTTGGAAAGAAAATGAGGGCGGTCAACGGCGGAACACGGTTGAAAAGTTTGCCTGAGCAGAGCTCCAGTGAACTAAGTACAGAATCAAGATCCAGGAAAAATAATCTACTTAAAAACAATAAAGTGCGCAGCTCTAACCTGCCCTGACGAGGCAAGGAGCAGAGGTCGCCGGCGTGGGCGGCCTTGGGTGCACATCCACCCTTTATCGACTGCCGCGAGCTCAGGGGATCCCCTCCTGTCACGAGGGTGCTCACTTTGGCCGAGACACGAGGCTTCAGGGGGGAGAAGATGACCATATTTGGAAGAGGATGCAGAGGTCGTTATTTATAAAAATTTAAGCACCCTTATTTGACTGGCCAAAATCAAAGAATCGACGATATGTACAAGGGTTCCAAAATCTCGGCGAGATTCTAGGGTGATCAGGGAGCATTTTTCATGAAGGGATTGGGGACAGATGATGGGTGGTTCATGCGGGAAAAAGGCAAGAAATCACAGGGAAATGACATGCCCGCGACAATCTTAAACAGAGGGGAGAGTTGACTCGCGACCTGACGTGATTGGTCCATGTCAGGTCGCTACAGGACAAAATAATAATTTTATTGAAAGAATAACTATTTTAAAATAATAAATGATTTTATTAATTTTTGTATATAAAATAAAAATCTTTATTATTATATGTAGTATTTTGTTATGATTCTTATTTTTTGATGTATTTATTAGAAGTTTATTTTTAATGGCTTATTTATAGGTATAATTACATATATTTTGTACATTTTTATTTGTATTTGGTATTTTTTTATTATTTAATTCTATTATTTTATATATTTATAACTTATTTTTGTGATTATAAATATATTTTTATTTTATTTTTAGTATATTATTTGTACACTTAAATAAATAGGTGAGTATATTATGTAGGTATATTTATAGGTATTTTATCTATGTATTATATACATCATTTGATTTTAATGTATTTTGTTGAGTTTTATTTTGGTTTTGTATTTTTAATAAAATATAAATAGTATTTACAATATTATAAAAATATAAAGAATAAAGGAATGAAAGAATATATTTCCCTTTTATTTATATACATATATGACATAGGTATTTTGTCAATGTACTCTCATAGACTTATTTTATTTTGCATTTCCTTTTGATTTTTTTCTAATTTTAATATCCGCATTTGTTATAAATAATATTTGCAAAAATATAAAAATATGAATTTTTAAAAAAAATGAATAATGAATAAATTGCATATTTTAATTGGTAGAATGTAAAATGAGGGCCCAGAACATAACTTTCACCGAGTAACTATGGAAAATATGAAACCACCATTAAATAGCTGGTGAAAAGTTATATAGAATTAGAGGTGATTTTGCTATGTTTTGAGCTTTTATTTGAAAGATAGGGGTCTGTGAAGTTTGGTTTTTGGCTATTTATTTTTTTTGTATAAAATGAACAATGTGTATTATGTTTGTACAAACTCAATTTTGTATTTTTATTGACATTATTATCTACAAATTTATGTACAAAGTTTCTTTATTTTATAAATAAATAAAAAAGAATAAAATAGGTATAAAAAATGAATAAATAATGAATAAAAGAATAGGGTTTTTATTCTATTTCTAGCCCTTATCTCCCCCTACTTTATTTCTTGTCGACCAACTCAATTCTTGACTTGGTCTTGGAGTTTAGGGTCATAAAATATTTTTAATATTTTATTCCTTTTTCTTTTCTTCTCTTTATTCTATGATTTTGGCATTAAAAACCTTATTTTATATACAAATAATACAATAAATAAAGAATGCTATTATGCACAAATTAAGGCTAGTTACAGGATTTGCTAGGGTTTTTAAGGCCAAAATGATAGAATAAAGAATGATGAATGGAGATTCATCAGTGGTTCAACCCTACTACTTGCCACTGTACATCATCTGTAAGGTTTAATAAATTTCACCCCACATCTTATTCATTGTTTAATCTATATTGTAGGTTGATTGTTTGTCTGATTTTATTATTGATGTTCTGAGTACCGCGAGAGTGACCAATACAATGATTGTTAGACCCGACTTGTCAGCCACTTTAGTCCCTCCAAGACCAGATGTTAGGGACCCCTTTTCAGTCGATCAACAATGACACTATAGAAAAACCATTAAATTTAAGAGAAAATAAGATGGTGTTTAAATAACACATGAAACTAAGAAAGAACTTTTTCTATAAACATATGAATTATGTACTTAGACATAATCGTACGCTATTGTTTATTTGGATTATTTACTAAATCATTTCTGACATGATTTTGAAGCCTTGAAGTTCTAGATATGCTTTTATTTAGCATCTAAGTTTTTATTTTTAGGAAAAGTGCAAGTTTTTACATCAAACATGTTTCCTTTGTTAATACAAACACGAGTCTTATGTTGATACTCCTTTATTAATTATTACAACATTACAATGATTTTTCACTAATATCTACCAATGATGGCTTGGTATACGGAGAGTGCAAACATTGTGTTGTTTTTACCCTACATACACTGGTTGATGGGTGAAAGTAGATCAGACAATATGATCTAGATCATTGCAAATAATAAACTCAAATAGCTACATCGTCACGAAGAACATTTAGTCACAAAATAAGCAATCAAACCATTAGTACACATATATTTAAAGTAGAAACCCTCCTAGGTAAAAATCACAAGCAGAGTCTTCCAACTCGGGCTTTCAACTTGACCCACGCAGGTCTTCCACTATCTTGAGATGTTTACATGAGAAACCTAACTGTGTTATAACTAGATCTGATTATGTGATTAAATCAACTCTATACAAGTAATAAACCTACTAACCTTAATATCAGAAATAAATATGCAATAAAGAATATGAGGTAAAACTAAAAGAATCTTATAGAGCGATGAACAGGATTATAAGATTAAAGGAAAAGCTTTAGAGCTATAGGCATGAATAACGAAGCAAAAAGTAACTATTTGATCTTTATCTCATAGTACAAAGTGCAAAACAGAGAGAAGAGAACTTGTTGATCTTACTTTGTGTTATAGAATGAGGTACGTGGACCTATTTATAAGGCTAGAGTCCCCATAGCCACTAGTTTTGAAAAACTTGCCATTACGAAAATATCAGAATGAATTTGCCTTCAAAAATCTTCTTGAAGTGGAATATGATCGATCATGATGCAAATGATGATCATTCATAATCAAGCGATCGATCAGAATCAAGATATCGATTAGACTCAAAAGATGATCGATTAGAAATCAATATCTGGTTGATCAGAATATAGGCATTGTAATTCAAATATTGATCGATCATGAAGCAAGGTGATTGATTAGGTGTGATCGATCAGGTCGGAATGGTTGATCGATAACCTTGAATCTTTCATCCAAAAGTCAAAGTCAAAGGGTTGAAATATAATATGCTTGATTAGAGTTTTTTAAAATTCTAAGATAATTATAGAATGCATGACTCGATATAAGAAAAGACTTCATCGTCTTCTTGAGCTTGAGATCTTTCCTTGAGCTTGAGCTGGATTTCCTTAGCTTTAAATCCTTTGAGCTTCATGGCTTCTTTACTTTATCTTGAGCTCCTTATGTTTGAGTTTGTTCTTGGTCCAGTATCTTTCTTACTCTTGACCCTAGCTACAAGCTTTACACACATATTTTGTTTAGCTACACAAGTTTTGTTGTCATAAAAATATGCATACTCATGTACTAACAATCTCTCCACTTATGCATGAACTCGCAATCTCCCCCTTTTTGATGATGACAAAATATTTTATTTGTTTGAAAAAATAATCAATGTCTATGATCAAACAATTTTTGTAAACATTCTTTCCCCCCCTTTTTAACATAATAAAAAAGATCTAAACTAATACCATAAGTTTAATAAAGACCAAATGTTAATTCATACAATTGATATTTAAAGAGATAACTAAGATATCTCTCACCCTCTTGAAAACATTATTTTTATTCTGAGCTCCCCCTAAACTAGAGATCTCCCTTAATCTTTACTCAAAGCTCCTCCTAAAAGATAAGAGTAGAGGGTTCATTACCAATGATGATATGCATGCTCAACTTAAGTAAAAAGACAAGAAGTCACATAGGACCTTTGGTGGCAGACTTCTCCAGTCCTTGTAGCTTCTTTATGGAAGTGGGGTCTATCAATGGTTCTGAAAGATCGATGGCCTTGGCAGGGTCAAACTTTGATGTTGATGTGACCGCCTCCATCTTATTTTCCCTTGACCATAAAAATGCGAAATATTTTGATTTGATGCCCTTTTATTTTTGGGTCCTTCAGGGTTAGATTGCAATATTTTCTTATTTTTCCAAACTCATTTTCTTTTTATGATAGAATTAGATCTAGAAGCATGATTTTCTATCTTTCCTTTTCCTTTTTCATTAACATGTAATTTTTAAGTTATGTAAGATCTCTTTCAAATAGGTAATTTTAGCTTTAAAATCACTAAGATCTAGTTTTAGTAGCTCATTTTCTTTTTGAAAACATCTAAGTCATTTAATAAAAGGGATTTATCTTCTAATAATTTCTTATTAATCTTTTTAAGCTTTACATTTTCTCATAACATATCTTGAGAGGTATTATAAAGTTCAATTTAAGAAAGGTTATTTACCTTACTATCAGAATCTGAATTGGATGAGTCTGATTCAACCACTCCAATGAATCTCAAGCATTTGTTTTCACTTTCTTCGTCACTACTGCTTGAGTCACCATCTCGCGATGCTTGCATGGCTCTATTCTTAGATTTCTTCTCGAACTTATTTCCCATCTGAAATTCTTCTATAGTTTATGGCAATCCTTCTTCATGTGCTCCACTTTGTGGCATTAGAAGAATTTGATTTCTCTTTCTCTGTTTCTCTTCTTCTTGAGAAAAGACTTGAATTGTTGGGTCATGAATGTGATATCGTCATCACAATCATATCCTTCTTATGCTTCCTTCTTGGGTGTGATGATAATATTTTTCTATAGCTTCTCTTCTCATTTCTTATTGTACTCCTTTTTCGATTCATAGACAACAAGGTTACCTATGAGATCTTCTAACGAGGTCATGTTGAAGTTTGTGGATTCTTTGATGGCAGTGACCTTGTCATCCCAGTCATATTATAGAGAGATGATAATCTTTTTGGGAAGTTCTCTAGGTAGAAAGGTTCTTCGAAGATTCCTTAGTTGATTCACTATGGCAGTGAATATGATTCCCATATCCTTGGTAGCCTTCCCTTTTCCGCATCTTTATTATTTCATACTCTAGTGTAAGCATTTTGAAGCGAGATTCTTTTATATTAGATGTACCTTCATGGGTAGTGTACAAGCATTTTCAGATATAATAGGCTATCTTCATATGTAAGAATTGATCGAACTCATCCTTGGACATAGCTCCATATATAGAATTTATTGCTTTTAAATTCAAAGTCATATGAGCTAGCTCGCAGTGGTGTATCATGCCTCCATCTCAATTAATTTGAATTACTTCCTCATCATATTTCAGATTGCGAAATCTTATGACTACAAGAAGATTATCATGTTTGTCTTCCAATTGGAGTAGTTTGTCATGTTGAAGAGCAGTGAACAAACTACAAAGCTTTCCTCCAATCACGATTCTGAAATGTTTGTCATGTGTATATTAGAGGTTAATTTCCTTTACACAGACGTCTATGATACCAATTTTATTTTTGTCGTATGGACTCTGGTTGATGGGTGCGGGTGGATCAGATAATATGAACCAGATTGATGCAAATAATAAACTCAAATAACCACATCGTAATTGTAAAACCCCGAAACCCTTACAGGGACTAAATTGCAAAATTTTTTAAAGTCTGGGCATAATTGCAAAAAACTGTACTTACACAGTGTTCAAAAAATCCAAGTAAGATATCCATCTGTAGTGCTCGTCGAGATCTTTCCAACGGTACCAAGAACGTCGAAATCCGATATCGGATGAGGGAGTTATGGTCATTTTACGATTGTAGGTCAGTAATCGGGTCCGGATCCGAACCCGGATCCGACTTACCAAACCCGGATATAAAATAGGACTTAGTTAGGGCTAGGTCGACCAAAACCCTATTCCCCACCTCTCAGGCCGCCGGAGCTCTACCCCGGAGCTCGTCGGAGCCGCCGAGGACACCGGAGTGCTCGATCGTGAAACCAAAGGCACCAACGCGAAGAGCGCGTCGCGGGGGACTCGTTCCTCGCCTCCGCAAGGTACAGATCTCCCCTTCCTTGCTGCCAATTTCAGCATTCCATTTCCTACGGGTTGGGTTTTGGTTTCACCGTTTTTGGGATTTCGCAAGGCTATGCATGTGTAGTTCTCTTGTGGAACATGGGTAAACTAAAGGTCTGTAGTCTGATCCCGCTGGTTCTTGTGTCTATTACCTTGGATATGATTCTCTCGTCCCAACACATATCCACAATTGAGGGCCCTCTCGATCATTGGGTCATTGCAAGACGGTTGGAGATGCCATGTCGTCCTTGTATTGACTTTTGATTCCCACAAATCTCCATCGTTCCAAAGCCTACTAGCCATGTCCAACGATCCAATGCTCCTCATCTGAAGTTGCATGCAAGGCCTTTTGATTTAATTTTGAATTTGAGCGTTCATCATCTCTACTAAATTTTGGATCTTACTTGGTGACAGATACTTCAGTCCAATAATATTCCTATTAGCCAATCAATCCAATAAGATTATGTATAGTATGATGTAATATGATGGTTCCGACTGCATATGTTAATCTCCATTTCGGTGGGCACATTGTGAAAAATTTGTCTGTGGCAAATGCACAAATTTATAACCTTCTAGATGCAGTTAAATCTTTCATGTGTCATCTCTCAAAAAAAAAAGACAGGTGCATATGAGATATCTGTTTAATTGTAGTCATGGATTATACATATGGGACTGAAAGCTATTCGTGAGCTGCAAATGTGGATGAAGAACCACAATATGCAATTAGAATAAGCCAATGTGGATATAAGTACTGGAGTGCATTTTTCTGATGCACGTATGGATGAAAATCTGAAATCTGCAATGGACTTTTTGCTTTTAGAGGTAGGATTACAGCCCTCGGATAAAAGAACTGAGAGAAAGGTCCCCCTGACAAGTATGATGTAGTTATTTTAAAGGGGAGGGGTATATCTTGCTTTTTGACAAGGTAGGGTTGTCTATTCTTTTTATCATATTCTCAAATTGCATAGATGGACTCAAAGAAGTCCCCCGTTGCTTGAACTTTTGTGTATAAACTGACCATCAATAAATCGATGAACATGTTCTTATTGCTCATCAACAAAAGTAGCCGCTGTCGAGAACTAAATGCTACTGTAGCTTTGTCTTTTTGGTCATAGTCATACACCCTTCCACTTAATCATCATCATTAGATTCTATTATCCTATGGATAGCATCCTATCGATTTGTGGTATATTGTGTTAGTCCGTAGCAATCATTAAATTTGTGAGGACTAATTATTTTGGGTTGTTTTTATTGGTTGTCGAGTGGCGTTTTGGATCCAGAGAGTATGAGCTATTGTTTGATGCTGAAGTTTCCTTAGTAGGAATTGGTTGTTCTGGCTGTTGGTTCTAAGATGATTTGGATCATGAAAAGTTACAAATCTTGTGCAACTTCCGTGGTTAGTTCTCTATCCGCAACTCTGTCCTACCCGACCCTTGGTGGTGCTCCTCAGATCTTTTTCCAATTCATAGAAGAATGTGCTTGTTATTGCAAGTGCAGCTGCATCTAATGCGATTGTTCCTTGTACAAGATGAACCTATGGAAGAGTAATTAAAGGATCCTATTAACTTGTAGTTGCTACTGCACCTCTGGCTACTGGTAAGAGGAAAAGAAAGTTGGGCATGCTGAGGAGTTTGATTATAATCTGGGTTGTGATCGTTTTGTTCAAGCATTAGTGTTTACTGGTTACTACTTAAAGTGCAAATTCTGTTTGCGTATTATTTTGTAATTTTCTCGAATATTCAAATGTTCCCGATGATATCTGTAGCTTCTTAACAACTTGGTTAGTTTGTTTCATCTACTTTTTGCCTGTGATCCATTTTGGACATGCCATTTACATAAGCTTAGTAACCTTAAGTTATGGTGTAGCACTTGTCACTTAATTCATCATGTAGGTTTTTGCTTAGTTGTCATTATTTGTTGCAAAGTATGGGATATGTTTATTTCATCTACCTCAACTATGTGGCATTTCTGTTGCATTATTTAGGAGGCCATCTTTACTGGGGTGAAAGTAACAGTACTTTTGATTTCACATCTTTAGCAAAAACTTGTATACAATTCTATGGGGGAAGACATGATTATGTTTACTTGGAGGATGTTACATATTAAGTAAGAAAAACTCTATGCTACTTTTATCCTTGTGGAAGCCATATAAAAATGCTTTAGTGGTTTAAATATTTGGATGGATCTACACAGCTTTGTATCATGAGTTGGCTTAGTGACTATTATGAAGCTATAAAAGTTAATCATTGACTTAGTTCTACTTCATGTGATAAAGAGGAAGAAGTCATTTTTGTGATCAAATATAATAATAAAGAGAAGTAATTTTCTAAGGAGAAGCATGCCTCCTTGGAAACTCGGATAGAGTTTTGGACAACCGTAAATAACCTGGTCGAGAGATTAATGCTGCTTTAGCTCACTGTGTGCTTTGTGCTTCTTTTGGCGTCTTAGTGATTTTTCTGCCATGGCGTCGAGTGGGTTTGCGCCTTGTGCTTTGTGCTGCGCTTTTGTTCTGTGTGTTCTCCTCCTGGCGATGAGGCCTACGGGCTCCCTGTGATCCTCTTGAGATGTGTTTTACTAACAGGGGGTGTGAGTTGTGACCCTAAGCAGCATTAAACTACAGTCCAAGCTCATCTTTCCTTACCGACGTGACATCTAGGTACTTATAGGTGTTGGCCCCACGTATAAGTACCCGGATTCACCTTTGTGAGGAAAGACACCGATTCTTATTAAATAAAAAGCCGTAAAACTATTTAATTAGTAACAATTGGCTAGGATCAAATGTGTTGAATCAAATCCCGCCCTTCTGTTGTGAACCCGATTGATAGAATGTGGACTTATATATTTTTCTAGTGTTGTCCCACTCTCTTAAGAAGTTATAATTTACGTACAATGCATATTCATATGTGGATTGGAACTATAATTTCAAGTTGTGACAAGTCTCTTTACGTGGGATGGTAGTTCTTTGCGAGGTGACATTTGATATCGGATAAGGGTAACAAGGAAGTTGTTTATAGTTGTGGGTTCTCATAAATGTCTTGTTGTACACTTGTTGTTTACCTTTTTAGTTGTTCTTTTATATCTGTATTGGGCGCTTTGCTCATAAACCTATTACGTGAATTCGACAGGTTTACAGGAGAAGCAGCCGCAACAGTAAGCGGCTATAGTTGACTTGTTGCAGTGCTCTTTGTGGTACAATGTGGTCCTCTCTTTGAGTTTTGTACATGTAGTTATTTTTTGAGAGACAAGAGATGTACCCATACCTGTAGCTACATTTCTACGGTATTGTATAATCTTTTTGTAGACATGATGCATGAATGGAATGAAAAATGAATACAGTGTTTCTTTCTTTACTTTTCTCCTGCATGTTTGGTATAGCTTGGTATTTCGAATGTAGAATCGTATGCGTGGATGTGTATTTGCTGAGTATCTGGATCGCTGGGGAGGGGTGTCACAGCATGGTATCAGAGCAATGATACTCCAATACACTTCACAAATATGATTCTTATGTGGTATTCGAAGCACGGATAGTGTATGGCTCTTGAGCCTACACAAGTCTCAGGAGATTAGTAGATTTAATTATATGTCCACATATCTCTCAAAGGTACATAAAATATTAATGTTATGGTTCTCGTGCAGCACCATGCCGCCACGAGTTGACCCAAATGTGGCGCAGCAGTTGGCCCTGCTGGTTCATGCCGTTCAGGGCATCTAGCAGCGCCGGGAGCAGTTAGAGCAGAGACTTCAGAGCAGTCTGACCCTTCCTACAGGCCTTCATGGGAGGATTCTAGCGTGCATCTGATGCCATCACTAGATTTAGAACAAGATGAGGATCTGGATGCTTTGCAGAAGCATCATACTACATACACTGCTTACCAAAGATCCCAAGTACCACAATTCCTTGGCACTACTACACCAATTGATGCAGAGTTGTGGATGGAGCATGTTTCCAAGGTGCTATGGATTATCCACGCTCCAGCAGATAGTTGGCTTACTTTCGCGGAATTTTCACTTGCTGGATACGCTGAGAGATGGTGGAATGCCATCAAAGAGCATCTCACAGAGCCTATTACTTGGGATGTATTCGTGGACGAGTTTCGCGAAGAGTTCTATCCAGACCATTGGGTTGAAGAGCGGAGGAGAGAGTTTGCAGAGCTAAGACAGGGCTCCATGACAGCTCAAGAGTACCTGATCCGCTATACGGAACTTGCACGTCACTCTCCTGCTACTACAGCCTACCCACGAGAGAACTTGCAGAAGTTCATCCGTGACATGAGAGAGGAAGTACAGGACCGTTTGTCTACCTTGGATCTCACCTCTATCAAGGAGGTGACAGCGAAGGTGACAAAGTGGGAAGCTACCCAGAGATGACAACCTAGAGGACAGACACAGTCCCATACCGAACAGTACAACGGAACATCACATCGAGATTCACTCCTTCCTCGCAGAAGTCACCGTTTCCACCCATTTGCGGCAACTCCAACTGCCACTTGTTCCACTTCATCTCATACCTTGGGACACGCTTTAGCTAGTCGTGGTGCAGCCTCATCCTAACCTCCAGTACACCCACAGGACCGCCAATCGCAACGAGACAATATGACTTCAGGAGGATTATTCTCACCGCGAGTTTATTTCCATTGTCATCAGCCTGGTCATTTCATAGCACATTGTCCCCAACATGCTAGTGGTTCTGGTACAGCTCGGCAGACTGCGAGGCCCAACAATTTATCATATACACATGAGTCAGGTTTTCATCATAGAAGTAGAGGTTACCAGCATCCTCTGCCACAACAGACACATAGTGCAGTAGGATCCACTTCTTTACCAGCACAACGAGGACAGTTGAATGTCGTCACCCAGGAGCAGGCCCCTGCCTCTGTTTCAGCTGTCCAAGGTATGGTTTCCATATAAGGAAATTTTATTTCACAATTTGTTTCACCTTTTGTCAAGCTCTTATTTTGTATTGGGAACCTACAGACAGATATCATGGATAAGTTACCTCGTTTGCTCACTAGTATAGAAGTCTGAAACCCCGAGTTTGACTCTTTTTGAGATTTTTATGGGTTTCATCCTTTTCTTTGAGATTTTTATGGATCACACGAGTACGAGACTAGTAGGATCACACACCAAGTCTCGAGGACGAGACTTTCTTTGAGATTTTTATGATGTAAAACCCTGAAACCCTTACAGGGACTAAATTGCAAAATTTTTTAAAGTCTAGGCTTAATTGCAAAAACAATGTACTTACACAGTGTTCAAAAAATCCAAGTGAGAAGTCCATCATGTAGTGCTCGTCGAGATCTTTCCAACGGTACCAAGAACGTCGAAATCCGATATCGGATGAAGGAGTTATGGTCATTTTACGATTGTAGGTCAGTAATCGGGTCCGGATCCGAACCCGGATCCGACTTACCAAACCCGGATATAAAATAGGACTTAGTTAGGGCTAGGTCGACCAAAACCCTATTCCCCACCTCTCAGACCACCGGAGCTCCGCCCCAGAGCTCGTCGGAGCCGCCGAGGTCACCGGAGTGCTCGATCGTGAAACCAAAGGCACCAACGCGAAGAGCGCGTCGCGGGGGACTCGTTCCTCGCCTCCGCAAGGTACAGATCTCCCCTTCCTTGCTGCCGATTTCAGCATTCCATTTCCTACGGGTTGGGTTTTGGTTTCACCGTTTTTGGGATTTCGCAAGTCTATGCATGTGTAGTTCTCTTGTGGAATATGGGTAAACTAAAGGTCTGTAGTCTGATCCCGCTGGTTCTTGTGTCTATTACCTTGGATATGGTTCTCTCGTCCCAATACATATCCACAATTGAGGGCCCTCTCGATCATTGGGTCATTGCAAGACAGATTGAGATGCCACGTCGTCCTTGTATTGACTTTTGATTCCCACAAATCTCCATCGTTCCACAGCCTACTAGCCATGCCCAACAATCCAATGCTCCTCATCTGAAGTTGCATGCAAGGCCTTTTGATTTAATTTTGAATTTGAGCGTTCATCATCTCTACTAAATTTTGGATCTTACTTGGTGACAGATACTTCAGTCCAATAATGTTCCTATTAGCCAATAAATCCAATAAGATTATGTATAGTATGATGTAATATGATGGTTCTGACTGCATATGTTAATCTCGATTTAGATGGGCACATTGTGAAAAATTCGTCTGTGGCAAATGCACAAATTTGTAACCTTCTAGATGCAGTTAAATCATTCATGTGTCATCTCTCAAAAGAAAAGACAGGTGCATCTAAGATATCTGTTTAATTGTAGTCATGGATTATACATATGGGACTGAAAGCTATTCGTGAGCTGCAAATGTGGATGAAGAACCACAATATGCAATTAGAATAAGCCAATGTGGATATAAGTACTGGAGTGCATTTTTCTGATGCACGTATGGATGAAAATCTAAAATCTGCAATGGACTTTTTGTTTTTAGAGGTAGGATTACAGCCCTCGGATAAAAGAACTGAGAGAAAGGTCCCCCTGACAAGTATGATGCAGTTATTTTAAAGGGGAGGGGTCTATCTTGCTTTTTGACAAGGTAGGGTTGTCTATTCTTTTTATCATATTCTCAAATTGCATAGATGGACTCAAAGAAGTCCCCCGTTGCTTGAACTTTTGTGTATAAACTGACCATCAATAAATCGATGAACATGTTCTTATTGCTCATCAACAAAAGTAGCCGCTGTCGAGAACTAAATGCTACTGTAGCTTTGTCTTTTTGGTCATAGTCATACACCCTTCCACTTAATCATCATCATTAGATTCTATTATCCTATGGATAGCATCCTATCGATTTGTGGTATATTGTGTTAGTCCGTAGCAATCATTAAATTTGTGAGAAATAATTAATTTGGGTTGTTTTTATTGGTTGTCGAGTCGCGTTTTGGATCCGGAGAGTATGAGCTATTGTTTGATGCTAAAGTTTCCTTAGTAGGAATTGGTTGTTCTGGCTGTTGGTTCTAAGATGATTTGGATCATGATAAGTTACAAATCTTGTGCAACTTCCGTGGTTAGTTCTCTATCCGCAGCTCTATCCTACCCGACCCTTGGTGGTGCTCCTCACATCTTTTTCCAATTCATAGAAGAATGTGCTTGTTATTGCAAGTGCAGCTGCATCTAATGCGATTGTTCCTTGTACAAGATGAAACTTTGGAAGAGTAATTAAAGGATCCTATTAACTTGTAGTTGCTACTGCACCTCTGGCTACTGGTAAGAGGAAAAGAAAGTTGGGCATGCTGAGGAGTTTGATTATAATCTGGGTTGTGATCGTTTTGTTCAAGCATTAGTGTTTATTGGTTACTACTTAAAGTGCAGATTCTGTTTGCGTATTATTTTGTAATTTTCTCGAATATTCAAATGTTCCCGATGATATCTATAGCTTCTTAACAACTTGGTTAGTTTGTTTCATCTACTTTTTGCCTGTGATCCATTTTGGACATGCCATTTACATAAGCTTAGTAACCTTAAGTTATGGTGTAGCACTTGTCACTTAATTCATCATGTAGGTTTTTGCTTAGTTGTCATTATTTGTTGCAAAGTGTGGGATATGTTTATTTCATCTGCCTCAACTATATGGCATTTCAGTTGCATTATTTAGGAGGCCATCTTTACTGGGGTGAAAGTAACAGTACTTTTGATTTCACATCTTTAGCAAAAACTTGTATACAATTCTACGGGGGAAGACATGATTATGTTTACTTGGAGGATGTTACATATTAAGTAAGAAAAACTCTATGCTACTTTTATCCTTGTGGAAGCCATATAAAAATGCTTTAGTGGTTTAAATATTTGGATGGATCTACACAGCTTTGTATCATGAGTTGGCTTAGTGACTATTATGAAGCTATAAAAGTTAATCATTGACTTAGTTCTACTTCATGTGATAAAGAGGAAGAAGTCATTTTTGTGATCAAATATAATAATAAAGAGAAGTAATTTTCTAAGGAGAAGCATGCCTCCTTGGAAACTCGGATAGAGTTTTGGACAACCGTAAATAACCCGATCGAGAGATTAATGCTGCTTTAGCTCACTGTGTGCTTTGTGCTTCTTTTGGCGTCTTAGTGATTTTTCTGCCATGGCATCGAGTGGGTTTGCGCCTTGTGCTTTGTGCTGCGCTTTTGTTCTGTGTGTTCTCCGCCTGGCGATGAGGCCTACGGGCTCTATGTGATCCTCTTGAGATGTGTATTACTAACAGGGGGTGTGAGTTGTGACCCTAAGCAGCATTAAACTACAGTCCAAGCTCATCTTTCCTTACCGACGTGACATCTAGGTACTTATAGGTGTTGGCCCCACGTATAAGTACCCGGATTCACCTTTGTGAGGAAAGACACCGATTCTTATTAAATAAAAAGCCGTAAAACTATTTAATTAGTAACAATTGGCTAGGATCAAATGTGTTGAATCAAATCCCGCCCTTTTGTTGTGAACCCGATTGATAGAATGTGGACTTATATTATTTTTCTAGTGTTGTCCCACTCTCTTAGAAGTTATAATTTACGTACAATGCATATTCATATGTGGATTGGAACTATAATTCAAGTTGTGACAAGTCTCTTTACGTGGGATGGTAGTTCTTTGCGAGGTGACATTTGATATCGGATAAGGGTAACAAGGAAGTTGTTTATAGTTGTGGGTTCTCATAACTGTCTTGTTGTACACTTGTTGTTTACCTTTTTAGTTGTTCTTTTATATCTGTATTGGGCGCTTTGCTCATAAACCTATTGCGTGAATTCGGCAGGTTTACAGGAGAAGCAGCCGCAACAGTAAGCGGCTATAGTTGACTTGTTGCAGTGCTCTTTTGTGGTACAATGTGGTCCTCTCTTTGAGTTTTTGTACATGTAGTTATTTTTGAGAGACAAGATGATGTACCCATACCTATAGCTACATTTCTACGGTATTGTATAATCTTTTTGTGGACATGATGCATGAATGGAATGAAAATGAAAATGAATACAGTGTTTCTTTCTTTACTTTTCTCCTGCATGTTTGGTATAGCTTGGTATTTCGAATGTAGAATCGTATGCGTGGATGTGTATTTGCTGAGTATCTGGATCACTGGGGAGGGGTGTCACAATAATCACAAGACAAGCAATCAAATCAAAAGTGCACTTGTTTTTAATGTGGAAACCCACTTGGATAAAAACTACGACAATAGTCTCTCGACTCGGGATTTCAACGTGACCACACAAGTCTTCTACTAACCCAAGTTGGTTACGCGGGCAACCCGATCATATTACAACCTGAGTTAGTTACACAGTCAACTCAAACGAATATAGGAAATAAACCTACCAACCTCAAAATCAGAAATAATCATGCAATAAAGAATATGGCACAAAAAATAAAACAATCTTACAGAGCAAGGAGCAGACTCGTAAGATCAAACACAGAGCTTTAGAGTTGTAGGCATGAAGAACATAGTACAAAACAAGTCTCTGATCTTTCTCTCATAGTATGGAGTAGGAAGTAGATATAAGGGAACTTGTTACTATTGTTTTGCATTGTAGAATACGGTATGGGGTCCTATTCATAGGGCTAGAATTCCCATAGTTGCTGACTTTGAAAAAGTAGCCATTGTGAACAAATCAGGAATGAAATCACCTTCAAAAATCTTCCTGAAATGGAATTTAATTGATCATGATACAAAGGAGGATCTATAAGAGACTAATGATCGATCATGTAGATTTAGATGATTGATTAGAATCAAATGATGACCGATTACATATCAAAAATTAATAGATCATAATATAGCCGTTGTAATTTAAATATTGATAGGTCATGAGAAGAAAGGGAAATCTTCCTAGTTTTAGGAGACCACCTGTCCCTTCTCTAATCTATTGATCCTGCTCAATCTTTTATATCGATGTTTCTCTCGACTAGGTTATGAGGAGAAAGGAAAATCTTCTAAAAAGAAGAGAAGGCACTCCCTAAGATACAACTCACAACCTGTTGAAAAAGGAAAGGCTCCACATGCCTCCTTTGTCCCACCACCCACTCACCTCCTCTCCCTCACTTGTTGTGAGCCCTTGAGTCATTGATTAGTAAATGTCATGATACTGGTGTTGGTTTGCCTAAAAGGCCTGTCTGTAATGTCCTTAGGATAACTATCTAGAATTCCCTGCAACTTTCCGATCTATCTTAGCCCCCTTCTCCTAGACAGATGAGCCTCTGCCTTCGAGTCAAGTTGCCATAATGGCATGTGTGCCTTCATTATCAATGCCTAGTTGTGCATGGAGAAAATGATATAATGGGCCTAATCAGGGGGTGCCCTAACCTATCGATCGATGCCTATTCTAAAACCTCAGGGAACAACATAGAAAGGTGGTCGACCCATAGTTACTGCTAGTGCTTTAAACCAACTTGCTACTGCTGCTCAGGATCTTGGACTAGAAGATTATAGGTATGGTGATTTATCGCTAGATATAATCCACCATAGAGCCCTACTAAGTGGTGGACTGATGTTTTGTACTTATCATTTTTCATTGGCAACCCTGTTCTTTAGTTTTTAGGAAAGAAAGTACCTCAAAGATGTTTTTAGGAAAGAAACCTCTTTGGTTAGGAAAGAAACCTCAAAGATTTTTCTGAAGGATATAGAGAGATCCCCAAGCGCATCACGGAAGCGTGAGCGTCGTATCGGATACGACGAAGAACGACTAGTCGTACTAGTTGTTCGGTGCAGCGGAATTAAAAAAAATTTTATTCGATGAAACCACATGATCCAAGAACCATTCTCGAATCGTTTCATCTATAACCACAGCAAGTATAATGCAATACCTCTTGAAGCGTGGTTGATCGAGTCTCTAAGAGAAGAGACCTCCTGTCTCAAGTCCGATCGTCGGAGAGATCGCTTGCGAGCGCGGGGATGAACCGCGGTGTCCTCGCAATCCAAGATGATGATCCAAGCGCGGTTGCTCCTGATCTCGACACACGAGATCGTACGTCTCCTTCGCGAGTGCAGCACTCCAAGTAGACGAAGAACCGCAGAGCGTCGAGGCGGCGGCACGAGGGCGCGGGCGACGACAATCCTCTCCACCAAGATGGCCGTCCACCAAGAAGAGAGGGCAAGAGGGGGCGTCGACTATGAGAAAGAGAGAGAGAGAGTTTTGCTACAATAGCATGTGTGTAGAGAGAGCCAAGGGTGCCTCTCTATTTATAGGGTTTTGGGATCCATGGATCTCAATCCATGTGTCTCATAAAATCAATGGTTGAGATTGATTTATGATAATCCAATGGTCAAGATTGTTGTTGGTAAAAGCCAACAACTTGTGATTTAATTTTGATTAAATATATATGATAAATCAAATATATATTAATACCAAATCAAACCAATAAAATAAGGAGAGAGAAGGCAATTGGGAGCCACCTTCCCATTAGGGAGAGGGGGACGGCCACCAAGTCCTAAAGGGAATGGGTGCCGCCCCCCCTCTTCCTTATGGGGAGGTAATCCCATGGGATTTGCACAACTCCTAATTTTTCTCTCTACTTATTTTACAACAATATTATTCACCAAAAATAATTCTCAATTAATTTTGGGAATATTGCAATCTTGACATTGGAATATTGTGAATCACATTCACAACCCAAAACAAAAAGTAATTTACATTTTCAATTAATTAGACAATGTGTATCCAATACACATTAATAATTAATCTACTAATATAAATTATATTCAACTCTCTCTAATACATTATAAATCACATTTATAATATATTAGGAATAATTTGGATATTACTATCCACATTATTCTTATCCATAATAACTAAATCACATTTAATTATATTGGATGATTTCTCATACATTATGATAATTAAATCACATTTAATCATCAACTTCTCTTTGCTTAGATCTCATGGAATTGTTCTCAAACCATTTAAGAACAATGCTATTTCTCCTCAGATACTTGGAGATAAGGACAGGGCGATTGTATTGTTCCACGTATAGTGACTTGGATATTGAGATCATATCTCAAATCCAGATCCCATGGACCTCTCATAGATGCTTGATCAAATCAAGACCGTAAACCTAATCTTCTCATTGCATCTGAATCTCATTCAGATCAATGTCCAATAAATGGACTAAGATCAGGTTACTTCTCTGATGAGAGGAGTCACTAAAATCCATACCTGTTTCATCACTCCCTCGGAATGGAAGCGTCATGGTTATACAATCGTTTATGATCAAATCACCCTTCAGGTATTCCTAATACCTGCACATCCTGCATACTGGAAGACTCATGATCATCATGAAGATAAAGATCACTTTTACACTGTCATCTTCATAGTCTGATCATTAAGTTTCTCAATCTTGGTCCTTGGGATATGGTACAGATCATATGCTTTCACAAAGCATATATCTTACCTTCAAATTCATATCATGCTTCTAAAGCATGATGACCATGCATGGAATTTGGTCAATCCCAATACCTCATGAGTGAGCTCATGTCTCCCGGTTCATAAGTGAACCTGTATGATCCCTTTGAGAGATCATATTACTCATATGCCCTTACATGCACACCAGCTCGCCGGTGTATAGACCTTGATTAGGTCATCAACCTATTGGTCTGCCAAATGTACATGCTCAGACATATAGCAATATATCTGTCTCTGGTCAGAGGATGTTTGCCTGTGATGTGACAGTATTCATCATAGGTCTTTGGTTATCTCGATCTCGCTAAGTCAACTCATTGACTCAACTAATCTGATACCTCCGAATCAATATTCCTATGCAGAGGACCTGCATCAAGAGGTCAATTAGATATCAGTCTAATGAGATGGGATTGCCATCTCCCACTCAGACTGGAGATCACTACTTGTTAATCATTGATGATGCTTGATGAGTCCTCTATCTAACTCCTTAGATATTCATCCAAGCATCAGCCTCTATGATTCATTCATTGAATCAACAGCTGTATGATTATCAAGTTGGCCATGGTACATAACCCTTATTGTACAGAGGGACCTTATAGTGCATTCATTCATTCAATATCAGAAAGGGAGTGAAACAAAACATCAATAACTTTTATTGATAAATCATTTATTACAATAACATTTATTGTAGGAATGGTTCGCCTCGGGCTCACATTGCTAACAATCTCCCACTAGCCCTCAGAACCATTCAGGAACAAGCCTTAAACCCATACTCATTACATGCTGGTCAAAAACCTTCTGTGTCAGAGGTTTGGTAAGAGGATCAGCAACGTTGTCGGCGGAGGCCACCTTGGTGATGATGATGTCACCACGCTTTTGAATCTCCCGAATGATGTGGTATTTCCTTTCTACGTGCTTGCTCTTCTGATGCCATCTGGGTTCCTTCGCCTGGGCAATGGCTCCCGTGTTATCACAGAGTAGCGGGATGGGAGTATCAGAGGAAACTACGCCAAGCTCCTGGACGAACTTGCGCAACCACACCGCCTCCTTTGCGGCATCCGATGCGGCAATGTATTCGGCTTCTGTTGTTGAATCTGCCGTGGTGTCTTGCTTCTTGCTTCTCCAGCTCACAGCACCACCGTTCAACAGGAACACAAACCCTGATGTCGACTTTCGATCATCAATATCCGATTGGAAGTCAGAATCTGTATATCCCAAGACTTGGAGATCACCATCTCCATAGACCAAGATGTAATCTTGCGTCCGTCTAAGATATTTGAATATGTTCTTTACTGCATTCCAGTGTTGCTCTCCATAGCAGGATTGGTAACGACTTACCACTCCCACTGCATGGCAGATATCTGGCCTAGTACACATCATGGCATACATTAAGCTTCCTACGGCTGATGCATAAGGGCATCCAGCCATGGCCTTCTTTTCCTCAACAGTTTGAGGAGCCATTCCTTTAGACAGGTGGATACCATGTCTTAAGGGTAGGAATCCTTTCTTGGAACTATCCATACGGAATCGTTCAAGAATCTTCTTAATGTATCCTTGTTGTGACAATCCCAATATCCTCTTCTCTCGGTTTCTGAACAGCTTCAGACCCAAGATGTAAGAGGCTTCTCCAAGATCTTTCATCTCAAAGGTATTGGACAGCCAAATCTTCACACTGGTCATCATCCCTGTATCATTCCCAATGATAAGGATGTCATCTACATAAAGCACGATGAACACAATGGCGCTCCCACTAAGCTTCTTATACACACAAGGTTCATCAGGATTCTGCACAAAATCATAACTCTTTATGGTTTCGTCAAATCTGATGTTCCAGCTACGAGAAGCTTGCTTGAGCCCATAGATGGATTTCTTCAGCTTGCATACTTTGCCATCCTCAGTTATGAAGCCCTGGGGCTGCTCCATGTAGATATCCTCCTCGAGGTATCCATTGGGGAAAGCCGTCTTGACGTCCATCTGCCAGATGTCGTAGTCAAGATATGCAGCTATAGCTAGCAGTGCCCTGATGGATTTAAGCATAGCCACAGGAGAGAACGTCTCATCGTAGTCAATGCCTTCTCTCTGTGTGTAGCCCTTGGCTACGAGCCGTGCCTTGAAAGTCTCTACTTTCCCATCAGGTCCCCTCTTTCTCTTGAAGATCCATTTACACCCAATGGGTTTTACCCCTTTAGGTGGATCCTCTAGGGTCCATACACCATTCTTATGCATGGAGTCAATCTCTGACTTCATTGCTAGCATCCATCTATCCATGTCATGATCCGCGAGTGCTTCATCAAATGAAGTAGGATCATTGTCAGTTTCACCTGACACATGGAATCCATACCTTTCAGGTGGTGCAACCACCCTCGAACTCCTTCGAAGAGGTATGGGTGTTTCATCTTTATTTATCTCTTCAGTTTCTGGTTCAGGAAGCTCAGAGTCCTCAGGGGACTCAATGAGTTCCTCTACTTCATTTTTGTCTTGACCTTTAAGGAAATCATCCTCCAGAAATTTCACATCTCTAGAGACAAAAACCTTTTGGGTCTCAGGGTCATAAAGTTGATATCCAATACCATCTTTAACATACCCAATGAAGTAGCACTCACGAGAGCGAGATTCTAGCTTACTTGCATCCACATTCTTTGCATGGACCAAGCAACCCCAAACCCTCAAGTGATTAACACTAGGTTTGGTTCCATACCATAGCTCATGAGGAGTCTTAGGTACAGATTTGCTAGGAATCTTATTCAGGATATATATTGCAGTCTCTACTGCATATCCCCAGAAACTAAGAGGTAAATGTGCTTTGCTCATCATTGAACGGACCATGTCCATGATGGTCCTGTTGCGTCTTTCAGCAACACCATTAAGTTGGGGAGTTCCAGGAGGAGTGAGATTTGAAACAATTCCATTCTCCTTAAGGTATTCCTTGAATTCATCTGATAGGTACTCGCCACCTCGATCAGATCGAATTCGTTTAATCTTCCTATCGGTTTGGTTCTCAACCAAAGCCTTGAATTCTTTGAACTTTTCAAAGGTTTCAGACTTGTGACGTAATAGGAAGATAAACCCGTATCGCGAATGGTCATCGATAAACGTCAAATAATATCGGTATCCATTTCGAGTCGCGGTACTGAAGGGACCACATACATCGGTATGTATTAGGTCAATAATACCTTCGCATCTTGTAACCTTGTTACGGAAAGGCATCCTAGTCATTTTACCTCGAATGCAATGTTCGCAGGTAGGCAAAGATTGGACCTGTAGGAAATCTAAAGGTCCATCCTTTATCAATCTGTTGATCCTATCAACAGACAAATGACCAAGCCTTTGATGCCAAATCATATTTGAATGATTTTTATTCTCCCTGGATCTCTTAGGGTTTTTATTAGTGGTTGTAACATTCATGACATTCTCATTAATGCACAATTCATAGTGTCCTCCAGAAGTTAAAACACCTTCTGCAATATATTTATCATAATGATTTATGACTAATTTATTACAGAACAGGAACGAATATCCACTTCTAACTAGCTTAGATAAAGATATCAGA